>OX637541.1:8301024-8447114 GCA_951800025.1 Oligia strigilis | reverse complement strand
TTGAACTAATATTTTTACCGACTTCACAAAAAGGAGGAGGTACTATGTTCGGGTGTTTGTATGTTTATTTTTTTTATTTTTTGTATGTTTGTTCATCGAATACTCCGCCAATTATCGACGGATTTTCAAAATTCTTTTTTTGTTCGAAAGTAGATAGTTCTGAGGTGGTCCCATTGTCACCAAGTTAGGATCTGATGATGGGATTTTAGAGAAATCGAGGGCAACCCTCAAATTTTATAGGCTCACTTATTGTTTTTCGCATATTTTATGAAGTATCTTGTGTATTTGTGTATGGTTGTCACCATCTCAGGTAGCTGGGCTGATGATGGAAGGTACAACTCCTTAACAGTAAGAAGTTACTCGAACAGGCAAGGACTGTTTTTTTTTATAGTAAATTGTTTTGATGTTTGCCACATTTGGTCTCATGATCATCAAGTCATGACCTGATGCTGCAGTCAGGATAGTCTGCAGAGTACCTAACTCCTCGACAACTAACAGCAGATATATCCTGTTTAGGCTCATTGAAAAGGGCTCGATATGTAGATAAACGTACTGTTACTGAGGAACACTGAAGACCTGATGCTGAAGCCAGGAGCATCAGAAAAAGTACAAACCTTGAAATTACAGCACCGTAGTCGTGTTTGGGCTCATTTTAAACTGGACTAATTTTAAATTCAATGCAATGTTGACATAAGTCTGGCCTGATGCTGCAGCCAGGATTATCAGCATCTAATCTAAAAACTAATAAAACGAGAACTCCTCAACAATTAATGTCCCTGCATCGAGAAAAGGAATATTTTATAAAAAGGCGATGGGCAAGTTGACATTAGGCTATTGTAACTTAGATAAATTATAAATAGACCCACTAAAAAGCGAGAAATAAAAACTTTTTAACAAAAAAAAAACCGACTTCCAAAAAAAACACTACAAACTGAAAAATAACTTTAATTTCGGAAGTCGGTGGCAACAACTAAAATACTGATCCCTAAGACACCGACTTCCGAAATTAAAGTTATTTTTCAGTTTGTAGTGTTTTTTTGTGAATAGGCCGTTTCTATAAACTAATTACGTAATTATTGTGAAAACATTGTCCTCATTTAAGGTGAATGCGCTTTTGTAGCCCGCGAAATTAAATTTTTCTTACGTTTTTTGCAATTTTCAGGTCAGTATCAGGTCGTATCTTGATCAAAATATGATTCGCGACTATAACAGGTGCGTATTTACAGAATTAGAATCATTAATACTGAATGCTCATCTAAGTAAATATCTTGTTGAGAAATAAGATCTTGAACATAAAAAGTGAAGTCCCTCTTTATCGTGATTCAATCAAATAAAATTGGAATTTCCAATAGACATCATGATGTCAATACACAGTTATCGCAGCCAACTGATCTTAACCCACAAAATACAACAAAAGGAGAGTTCGAGTGGTGTCGATGTACTGTTTCATGAAGATTCCTGTCCACCATATGACCACACAATATGATAGATTGATCGCGGAGATTATTGTGCGATAACCTCATTTATATAATTTATAACAGTAATAAAAAGCTATCAAAGCTTAATTAAGTAGGTAAAGAATTAAACATAAAAAACTTAATCATTAAGATGTGACCCCTCTGATATGAACGGTATCATTCGAAATATGGAGAACAAAAAAACTTAAGAATGAATTTGAACTTCGAATAAGAAGCGAGATCATTATCAAGTTAAACAAAGATCCATTTCTCATGATGATTCGCGTTCGAACATAGGTACGTTACTTGGTAGGTAATGCGAAAAAAGAAATCAAGTTGGCAAAATTTCATCCAAATGTCTTTAAAGAAACGCCAAGTGAGGAAACCAGCTAAAGTAATATTTCAGCGTGTATCTTTAGGAGAGATCTCCTGATATACCTAAAAGTAATTCTGCCGCTTAAGAATTGCGACTGACAAGATTGATTGATGACTGTGGAACCGACAAATTCACTCCGTCTCCAAGTACGAAACTTTAGAGGGAAACGGGAGAGCATTTAACTTGGACCATTTTGAGTTTTAGATTTTTTTGATGCAGCATTTGATGTTTTTCCTCCCTGTCTTCGGTCTCCTGGTAGATATTAATAATGATAAGAATAAAGAGGCTATTAAAATAAAACTGATAAAAAATGAGTGGTGACAGACATTTACGTATGTTACAGTACATTGAACCATCGTCTGGATGATTTTGATTGGTTCAAAATAACAAATCGCACACACAAAATAGAGAGTAGTGATAGTCTAGTGGAAACGTATCGTAGCCGTAGATTTGTGCCCTGACAGGCGCTTCACTTTGTGTAAATTATTTTCATCACCACTGCTATCAAAATCGCGAACAAAAACATCGTGACAACCAAAAATTCGAAGACAAGTGACATTTACCAACCCGCACTGGGTCCGCGTGGTGAATTACAGCCCACTCCCTCTAACAGAGTATAAAATTAATAAATTATAGGCTGATTATACTACACACAAAATACGTCACTCCGCGAATGCGTGGAATCCAACGCCCGACTTAGTGCATAGAAAACCACTCACCAGTTGAGTCAAAAGACAAACAACGACGTCAAAAATTTGGAGAAAAATCATCGATTACCACAAAATCCGAAGATAAAATTAACATATTCATAGTTCTGATTACAAGATGACTCTCATAAACACAATGTTATCATTCCTTACATATTTTAAAATGATTCACGTAAGACCAATTTCGATAAACATAAAAATAAGTCAATCTTCAAATTATCCCAATGTCAACATGGATCCGGCAAGCCTATGTAGATTTTCGTCACGATCTTTAAAACGTCATGAACGACCTCAAAATGGCGGTGAGATGTGACGTCAAAGCAATAATAATAGTCATCGGTAGAATGTATCGAGCTGAACCTTGAACTTCCTACCAGAATACCTCAGACGGGTCTTCCACATGATCTTATGTTACTGATTGACTTTTGATTAGCATAAAATTCTTAGATTTCTGGTGGTCAAAACCAAGTTTACATATTCCGATGTAAATAATGTCAAAGTCATGACATCTCTGACTCACAGTGAAGAAAGATATAGTGAGGCATACCGTTACATAATCGTTTGATTGAATTAGTCAATATATACAAATCATAGTGATCATTGCTTGTTCCTTTCCTGTATGAAAACAGACCCAGTGCTGTAGCTACGGACAGTTACCGTATGTTCCTTATTTTTTATACCCCGATGGAAAAAGAGGGGTGTTATAATAGGTTTATCTGTGTGCCTCGTAGCTCCCAAAAGGCTGATCCGAATTAATATTTTTGCTTTTTTTTAAAGGTTACCTGATCGAGAGTACTCTTAGCTATGATTAGAAAAACTTTCCTTTTGAGGAAACTTACTTTTTCGAAACTTACTTTTTAGAAGGACGGCAAACAATTTCTAACTGGCCTGTCTTTCCTTTCCTTTGCTTCTTACCAAGCCCGAATAACAGATCTTTCTCCAATCATGCTTTGAAAACTATGAAAATTGTACGCATGACCGCAAACTTTAAAATCACCAGTTCCATCCATTACTCTATGACCCAAGTCTTACACGTGTTTCTTAATATCAATACTGTTTACAAACAAATCACTAGGGAATTACTACGTTTCTAATTATCAACTTTCGTGTATCGATATCATTAGTTCAATTTGAATTGCTTTTACTTAAGTTACAATTACAGAACTCTTGTTACGTATTCAGTGTTACGCCTTTCTGGAAACGATTACAGTGTTTACTCGATTTGTTTCGTCTACGAGTCAAATTGAGTTTAATCCGTTATGTAAATACTCGTAATTGGCAGGAACTTATGTGTCATTCTTAGAAAAAGTGCGAAATGTCTTGTACATTTGCTTGAGCGGTGGTCCCTGAGGAAACGGCCGCGACTTACGAGTTGCGGGGCATAGATTCGAAACCTGACAGATGTTTTACTTCGTGTATATTATTTCATCACCACTACTCTCAAAACGGTGATGAAAAACAACATCGTGAGGAAACCGGCATGTCCTAGGACCAAAAATTCGAAGATATGTGACATCTACCAACCCGGACTAGACCGGTCCACTACGGTCCACTCCCTCTCACAGAAAGGGGGCCTGTGTCCCAGCAGTGGGAACATTATAGGCTGATTATGCTGTAAGATATTTGCTGTTTTCACTGAATAAGGCAAAAAAACCTCAATCTCTATTTTCATATTTTCTTCTCTCATAGCTGTGTAAAATATATGAAAATGGCTCATGCCATGGTCAAAATAATAACAAGTCAGCAAAGTGCTACCGTTCCTTTTTTAAACCAGCTTTTTTTTTAAAATTCTGCCTTTGGTAACTAGAAAGCACCATCTCAGCGTTTTACATACCGCAGCAGTCATACATGGTAGAAGCAGTATTTGTCCTTCCCCTTTTTAATCCATCCAAAGGTTGTCTCCAAAGGATCGCTCTTAGCGATAAGACCGCCCATTGTGTCACCCTTTGTAAAATTTCTAAAATGTATCTCTGTAATTTATATACTGGTGTACTATTCAATTCTACATACCAAACCTTACTTCTACCGCTTTTACGTCAAGATTCAACAGTTGAGTAAATGATGTCTGTGGTATACGATTGAATATCTATGGTATAGCATAATGAGTCATCATGATCGTCTGCCGAGCCTTTTCCCAACTATATTGGGGTCGACTTCCAGTCTAACCGGATGCAGCTGAATACCAGTATTTTACATGGAGCGACTCTGACCTCCACAACCCAGTTTCTGGATAATACGATACCCTCTGTTAAGAGCGGTTGTTAGACTTTAAGAAGATTCACGAATGCCAGGACCAACAGTTTAACGTGCTTGCGGAGATACGGAGTGGTCCTGGTATGTAAATATGGTCACCCATCCACGGACCAACCGCGCCAAGCGTAGCTTAACCCTATCGATCGATCCTTGCGGCTGTTATAAGTTAGCCGGCTGTTATAACATAATGAGTATGTAGTTGTAACAATAGGATAAGAACCACTTCCTACAGTGGTTTCCAAGGCGTGGGACTATTTACAGGTGGTGGAACTTTCAAAGGAAACCTGTCTTTTAAAATTTTAATATTCACCTGAACTGGCTATATCGGTCTAGGTTTAGAAATATTAGCAGAACTTGATGGACGATTGGAATGAAAGGCAAAAATAATGTATTTTACAAAAGTACTACTTTAAATGTTGATAAACTATGAAAACAGCTGATTGACTGACAGACTATAAAAGGGGTTATATGGATGGATGAAAGTTTGAATGGCAATTCGTCATTTTTAAAATTAGATACGTGAGGAACACACAACTCTGTAGTTATTAAATTATCTGTATATCTTTACATTGTAATATACAAATCACGCAGTCTAAGTTCAATAGGTACCTACCTACTAAGAAACTGCCTTACTCATAATAATTGATCGGGAAAACCCTTGGAGTGGTAGTTTTACTAAAAAGATTTATTCGAAGTCGAAATCGAAAAATCGAATCGAATTAAATAAATAAAATATAAAAACCTTTTATTTCTTGACTTATACACGATTTTCTTATTTCTAGTGTCTAGGTATGTTTTAATGGATTAAGATAACTTAGATTAATTTAATTTTCAGTTTTGTTAGTTTTTATTTTGTCAGTTGTTTCTCTTCTGCATTTTGCACAAGAGATCCCTATATATATAGGATGTTTGGAAGCTGGATACAAAGCCTTAACGGGGTGATAGTTGACACCATTTAGATCATTTTGAGCCACACGTCTTAGACCAATTATGTTTTTTTTTAATTTTTTTCCCAGTTAAAGATGGTACCTATGTTATTTTTGACTAAACGTTTGTAGTTAAAAACAAAAAAACATTGATACTAAGAAAGATTTTAGAAAATTGTAACTCCAAAGGCGTTAGTTATGGGATGAAAGTTTGTATGGAACTTCGTCATTTTTGTAATTAAAATCGTGACAGTTGGTATTTAGACTTCTGTTAGTAAAATAAAGTAAAATAAACTTATTCCCTAAGGCTCCTGAGAAGTGGTCGATAGGAAATCCCATCGAACACAGGGTTTCTATAGCAATAATTTAGAAATATCATGTCTTGCATTAATAAGCCCTACATTTATCTCTTACTGTTTTATATGTATTTACCTCATTATACGCATTACGCATGCCCAGACGTTCCGGAGATGCAATCTAATTAATACATTTAGAATCAAAACAAGCTTATAAATAATGGACTTAGACTATTAATTTAATTTGTAAACAGCATTATGGAGAAAAGTTTACACTATAATATCGTAGCATTCGGCTGTTTTATGTGCTGGATTACGGCCCACTCCCTCTCACAGAGAGGAGGCCTGTGTCCCAGCAGTGGGCATTATAGGCTGATTTTGTTACGGTATGCTTAAGCTATCGTAGCATTTAATGTTATCTGTCTTGCATAGGGCCGCAGCATAATGCTGAGCGATATAGCCGTTTTGCGTGGATGTGCCGCACGTTTCCCCTAACTCTTTCTTGTTTTTTTTGTGTTTATGTTCTTTATTGCGTCATGTTTAACGCAAATAAACGCATTTTCTTTCTGTCTTTCTTTCTAAAAGTTATAAAAGTAGTAAAAAATGTTGTTCTGTAATGTGATTACGTCCTAATAGGTAATTTATTTTTTATTACATTAAGTCAACTTGTCAATAGAATAACAAGTTCAGTGACATCATCATATTTATTTCTAAGCAAAACACAGAGGGGTTTATTAATAAATGTTGCGTATAGTGCCACTAGTCGATATTTTTTCCATAAAAATTTCGGGGTTTTTTTTTCGGGGTTTGACATTGTCCACCCAAAGTTAAACATGATATCGTTTTCAATTATTGTTAATTGTGTCTGTATGGAAACAGAATAGTAAAATAATGAAAAACGATTAAAATTGACCCAACAAAGATTCGTTTTTTTTTTTGCTATTTTTAACGTAACTTTGGGTGTATATAAGTAATAAAAGAACTATAAAATCTTCAAATCCAAGTCCGTTTCGACAAAGCTCAGTTATCGAAGAGTTCATTAAACTTTATTTATAATTGATTTATGGAGTGGTTTTTTCATAAAACTTGATTTTCCAAAGCACTTTTCGATTTTTTTACGCGCCTATCAGTTCGGAAAGGTGTTTCTGTGCGTAAGAACTAGACGTTGTTCGTGTAGACTAGCATCTAGTTGCTCATCACTGATACTAGCTCTGTCCAATACGAAGTTAGGTGAGACAGCGTGCTTTTTGGCCATGACCACCAGTGAGTTCGAGCTCGCGACTAGTTTACTCTTAAAGTTAGGTAATGATTAGCGGCTGTTTAACTATACAATTTTAACGTCTAACGTCTCTTAACTTTAACGAACGTTTATAAATAGGGGTTTATTTTCTTACGCAGTTTTTATAACATAATTTGAGTTTTGGTGTACTAATGTGAATGACCCTACAAAGCTTAACCCAGAACTAAATATATTATTACAATATTCATTCTCTTGTTAGTATAGGTCTTAATTTAGAATTAAGATCGGAACAACAACAACAGAACCACAAAGAACTCTGTTACCTATTTTGCTATATTTTTTCTTATAATACCTCACGGGATTGCTTTTAAATTTGCACTCTCTTACATAACATTTATAGAGGTTTTGAATATTTTGTATATTATTATTATTATTTATTTCCTTCGAACACATGATTCATATTGTTGTTAGTAACACTTATAAAACTACGTTAGTAACATTTTAAGCAATAAACAAAACTAAAATGAAATATAAAAACATTTATTCATATACCTATAACTATAACTATGCCCCCTTCCCGCTGCACCCGACCCGCAGCTGTGCACACGGGTCCAGTGCCCCAGGAACGGGCAATCTGGCTTATTCGATATCACCTTCAGTATGCTGTTGGTGCTCGCTCGAATCCTAGCAAAAGCTCCTGTATATGGCCTAGGCAAAATGCCCTGCAGATCTGATAGTGTCGTATGACGGGCCGTTGAGCTCCCTAAAATAGGGTTGAGCTACACAATGCATGCATGCATGGCATCTGTTGGAACAGGTCAACTCAAAGCAGCAATGGCTTCTTCCCATGGGGGTAGGCTTCTGCCTAAAGGAAGAAGGAAGGAAGGAAGAAGGCGTTAGTTCATGCAAATGTAGGTATGTTTGTTATCTGAAAATCAAACGAAGACAATTGATTAGAATAGTTCAAATCAAAACTTGTTACAACTCCCAATTACAACTATTCTAGCGAGTAGATTATGTAAACGTAGGTCGGTGTCTAGTCATTGAATCCTACCGACATATGGCGCATAAGTTCTAAATGCGATATTAATGCAGTTATCTCAGAATTAATGCTCACATTTCTACATTCCAGTAAAACAAGTATAATTTGCAGTGCTTCTAGTTGCGTAATGAGCCACTAAGTTGCAAGGATGTCTTTGGATGTGGATTCCAAGAATTTTCATGCTCAAACGATGATGTAAACATCTATTAGGAATTTACCGAACCAACCAATTTACCCTCGTAGAAATCACACTAATATTATTAAGGCGAAAGTTTGTGAGTGTGTGTGTTTATATGTTTGTTACTTCTTCATGCTCAAACGGCTGGACCAATTTTGATTAAATTTGGTATGGATGTAGCTGACACCCTGGATTTACATATAGGCTACTTTTTATCCCGATATTCCCACGGGATCAAAACTTATGCGGGTAAAACCGCGTGGCGCACCTAGTCTTATTATAATTTCTTTCGGAAGAATTATAATAGAGGTTATTATGTACTTGCAAATGTGGGATCCATGGGTATTTAATTAAATGAGGTACCGTAACATTCAGAACTTGTGAACTTAAGCAGACGTTAAGTCTTTGGCATTGACCAGATATCTTACGAGACAAATAAGCTCTGGGGCATAATTTGGCTTTAAATGTATGGTGGAAAGGAGCACCAAAGGACTTCCTCTACTAAGACTAGTTGTCTGCGAGAAGGTGAAAGGATATTTTTCTTGAAGTGTGGTTCTTCAGGCTCGAGGTTCGCCAGCGAGCGATGATGCGTATCCTTGGAGTTCAACTTACCAACCGGACATGGAACACGAAAGATACTGCGCTCTAAGACATCAACCGCAGATGTCACACAAAAAAAAGTCAAGCTCAAATGGGAATGGACCGTTTGCCGCATGTCGGATGCATTGTGGGGTAAAACCACCATATCATGGGTTCCTGAAAACATCCAAGAGCATCGTGGAAAACCCAGGCGTAGATGGCGGGACGAACTTGACGCGCCTGTATGAGGGATTAGTCCATATTGGCTCGGGATTGAGTTGAGTGGGAAAAGGAAAGACTCCCTTTTCCTTTTTTGCCCTGCAGTGGGGGCAATACAGGTTGATTTATCTAGCAATAATAGATAATTATCCTGACAATATACACGCGTCATAATAACTGAATAATGTATAACCAACAGTCATTGACTTGATGATAATATTTATACGACTTTATGTCAAGAAGATTATGTAAAAACCGGTACCGTGTAATTATACATACTTGCAAATAAAATAAGATTTTAAATAGTAATGAAAATTATTAATTTTATTCATCTCAAGTCAAACTAAACGTTTTTTCATTGAATGTTATTTTATATTCTTCGAAACCTTCCATTTACGAGGTAAATGTATGTTAGAAGCAGTTTATGAACAATAAATAAACATGACGGCGCCGGCGCAGCAACTGACGACGTCTATAGGCCGACTGTTGCCTGAGGTAGCAGCGCGGTGCGGGAGGGGTGTGGTGACGTGCGAGAGCTCAGTGTTTCGTCAACTTGTGACAACTATCACCCCTCCCGCACCACGCAGCTACCTCAGGCAACGTCTCAGTTAAGCGGTCGGCCTATAGTTTGGTTACGAAAAGGAATCACCAAAAAGGTCAAAGTCGACCAAAAAGGAGGAGGTTTTTGGTCGGATAAAAGTGACACTGGCTGATTACTGTAACTCTAGCAGAGCGCATCGATGATTGCGTGGCATCTGATGACAAAAGATGTCTGGGGATCCGCTGTGGTACCACGTCCTCGATGAACTGTTATATTCCGGCTTGATCCTGATGACATTGAAGCTACTGAACTACTAACCACTTCCACCACACCCACCACCTACTCCATCACTCCACAAGCCACCGCCACCACCACACTCTGCTAAACCACCACCGCTCCATAATCACCACCACCCACCACTTCCCACCACCACCACCACCCACGACTTCCAAGTCCACTTCTGGAAAAGGCTATCTGCGCCGTTAAACTTTACAACGCTAAATTTCATAAACAAAGTACAGTCAAGAAAAGAAATAAGTATGCAGGATCGTCGGATATAGTTGAAGTTTAGTAAGAAACCGATGGATGTTGTCGACTGAAATTTAATTTGATAAATGAGCTGTTTGTTTTCTATTAATAAAATAAAATTTTAATTGATAACATCCATCGGTTTCTTACTAAACATTTACTATATCCGACGATCCTGCATACTTATCTCTTTTGTTGACTGTACCATCAGGCATGCTTCCAAATTCGCAATATCATTATCGAAAACTTGAATTAGTTCGCGAGATCGTTAATTTAAAGAATTATAACGCCTCGACCCTCATCATGAGACACAAAAAAAAGGATTTAGTGCTCGATTTGGCGACCAATAGCGTCTCGAAGCAATTTAATCTTACGACTCTTATACCCGGATACGAATTCCCCAATCAAGGGAGTATTCAGGCTTGTTCGGACGCGTGGGTTTTGTACACAAAAACATGGAGGCGTATGGAAATGGAGTGCTCATTCACATAATTAATTCATCAGCAGAGTAACTGCGTAACACACTATCAGTAGCAATTGGTTTAATTTTGACAGTTCAACAACATTCATTCCGTGATTTACGTTGTTGAGCAGACACAGTTTTCCAACATATGGAGCAATGGATTAGCAATATGCTTCAAAATATAGGGGGCAGGTCAGTCAAAAGGAAGCGGCTGTCATTCGGAAATTATTGAGTTGTGCACGGCTATCTGTACTTCAAAATATAGGGGGCAGGTCAGTCAAAAGGAAGCGGCTGTCATTCGGAAATTATTGAGTTGTGCACGGCTATCTGTATTTATGCAATTGCTAGTTTGTTACAACTAAGTATGTTTGAGACAAAACCTGTTGAATTGGTATTTCCCTGTACCAGGAAAACCTGTAACCGGGAAAACCTAGGTTTGTAACTGAATAGTTATAGTTATTGATTTGGAAGGGCACCGCAACCAGTCATCCAGTCTTATACAGGGTACTTGGTAAAGGATTAACCACCTCTTCGCGTAAAAAAATATGCTGTTCCCTACATTTACCTATGTTCGTATAACTGTAGAGAACAGCAAATTTTTTTTTCGCGATTTCATGTTCGGTCCCATAGTAAAAGTTGTTCATAATGATGAGTACAATGACCTCTTAAGAGGTGGTTAATGTTTTACCAATAACCCGGTATTTCTCGACGATCACTCCATTACCTCCCTACTCCACGTCTAAAATCATAAATCACGCATTTATTTCGTGAGGCACGGACCATTGCGGCATCGGAACGTGCTTATCTGTTATTTGCAGCGAAAACGCAGCGTTCGACCGGCGGTTTCACCAACATGTTGATAAATATTGGGACGCAGATAGATATAATGCCAGTGGTTGGTTGATTGTCCGTCCGAGTACAGTAAATCTAACACTAAGTGTGGTACGAATGGCCAGTGTACACGAATTATTGCTTAATCGAATGGATTTATGCCAATTGATGCTTGTTTCGAACAAAGCTTGCTAGTTATGAAACAGTGGATTATTTGGAGTTTTCGTCAGTTGTACGAATTTTCCGGAAAATGTAGAGCGTAGTCTGCCTCATTGGCTTACTGTTCGCAGGTGCTACTGTTCAGCATGAGGTCCAGGGTTCCCCACACCCTAATTGCGTAACACACTATCAATCGGAATCTGAATCATTTTGAAGCAAATTGCTAATCCATTGCTTCTTAAGTTCGAAAAATTTGTCTGCCCAAAACGTAAATAACGCAATGAATGTTGTTGAACTGTCAAAATGAAATCGATTCCGATTGATAATGTGTTACGCAATTGCCCCGCTGTTTGGGCTAAGTGTTATTGTGTTTTTCTGTCAGGTATTCCGTGGTGGCAGCCCGGAGTCTGGATTTGTGCCCAGTTGATGGCAATAGGGACGCACCATATTACATGAACCTAAACATAATACCGATGCATAACATAGCACCACTGGATGCGGTAAGCACAGAACTGGTCGAAGTACAGGGGCTTGGGGGAGGCCTATGTTCAGTAGTGGACGTCTTTCGGCTGAAATGATGATGATGAAGAAACATAATAGCGAAATGTGGGTGTACTATACCTACAGGTTGTTACGTTATTCTTATTTCGAACAAAGCTTGCTGGTCATGAAATACTGATTATTCGGAATTTTCGTCAGTAGTACGAATTTTCCGGAAAATTTTACGCATTCAGCTAATGGATACCCAGAGAAGTGTATTACTACGTCCCTTTCCCCGTGCTGAAAATGGCGATAAAAGGATTACCTACCAGCGATGTCCACTTTTTTTCACGTTCTTATTTTGAGGAATAAACCATTCAAATATCCTATAGTGTAAAACTTTGTGAGTGTATAGTAAAAAAGTCTTGTTTGAATAGTGTTATGTGGATTTTTATACCATAACGTGTAGAAACCGGTATGTCCTAGAACCAAAAAATCGAAGACATGTGACATCTACCAACCCGCACCGGGACCGCGTGGTAGATTACAGCCTAAGTATTCCCTCTCGCAGAGAGAAGGCCTGTGTCCGCCAGTGGGAATATTATATGCTGAATATGTCTATGCTATGTTGAATATTATAAGCTTCTTCTGTAGGTAAACATAGGAACGAACTTAATAAACAATGTCAACAGGATGTAACGTAGATCCTATAAAAGCTTAAAGAATGTCGTTTTATCTGTCAACTGTTATCTTTTGATGATCTACAAATTAGTCATCACTTTTAAGTATACGAATCAAATACAAAATATTGATCTCACTGATTTTATCAAAACAAGTTTAATTTACAGTTTCTTTTTGTTTTGATGTTTTTGGACCTACATATAATAATATAATTTAGGTGTCGGGAATTACATCTGGAGTGGCGACTGCGACAAGGCGGACAAGGTGGACCGAAGAACTGGTGAGGGTGCAGGAATCCTCTGGATGCTAGAAGCACAGAACCGGTCGAAGTGGCGGTGCTTGGGGAAGGTCTATGTCCAACATACACAGGACATTTTTCGGCTGAAATGATAATGATGATGATTAAAATCAGATTAACACCCGGTTTCTGAATTGAGAATTTGATGTTGAGATCTTGTCAAACCCTACTTTAGCATTACTTAACTTTTCAAAAACAATAATACATATAACTTCGTATATAATAATAAGTACCTAATGTATTTATATACTAAAACCTTTCTGAATGTATGTAGATCACATTGATGAAAGAATTATCAATAGTTTTTGAGAAAATCGCGGACATAAAAACATACATACGTACTTACATACATACATACGGGTCGAATACAGAACCTCCTTTTTTGAATTCGGTTAAAAAGGAGGTCGGTTAATTCGGTTTTGTGCAAACCTGGACACTAGCTCAACGCTCCGGAGACTCATAATTGACGTTCATAGACGATAAGTTCTTCTGACGGTCATCAATCATCAAGCTATCAGCTGTTAACGTGCATCAACGAACGTAAGCCCCTCCGTGCCGCCCTGCGCCCGACTTAACATGGCCGGTCATATCGAAATGGGGTTTTTTTTTTCCAGGGAACTTTTAAAGACTCTGTCCTAAGCTGAAGTCTGGTCAACTATTTCAAAATCTGTTTATTTTCTTTAGCAATTTTGAGGGAACTTGTGCTATTAAAATCTACTTGAAAACTTACTTAGACAAGGTGTTATTGAACTAACCCAAAACCTCTTAAGAGGTCATTGTACTCATCTTTATGTATAACTTTTACTATGGGGCCAAACCTGAAATCGCGAAAAAAAAATCTGCTGTTCCCTACATTTTGACGAGTTATGCGAATATAAATGTAGGGAATGGCAGTTTTTTTTTTGTGATTTCAGGTGTTTGTTCCCATAGTAAAAGTTGTTCATAATGATGAGTACCTACAATGACCTCTTAAGAGGTTTTGGGTTAATTCAATAACACCCTGTATAATGTGTGTGTATTTTATATTTATTAAAATGTGCGTCTTATTTGTACTGATTAATTCATTTGTCTTTCTAACTTTCTCCTTTTTAGGGCGTATGAATCGTCCCCAGTTTCCCTCCTATGCAAAGTGTTATTTCTTTAACTCGTATACGATTGATAGCAGATAGCTTTTATGTCAGGAATAAATATGGCGGTTTGACAGCTTTTGTATAGAAAATTATATGTCACATCATCATAATTATTCTTTAGATAGAAGTTGTTGATTGAAAAATCTACCCTTTTATTAAGCATCTTTCAACACATTGAAATCACTCCAAAAAAGCTTATAATAAACTGCATTACTATTCTACAATCCTTCTAAATCAAACCACAGTACGCACAGCTAACAGTAACTCAATTCCACACACAGATTTAAATTAGGTGTTTAGATTCAATAACGTGTATAGAGGTGATCAAACAAGGAGGGGCTTATGGTAGTTCTGTAAACAAGACGACGCATCCATCAACGAGGCTTAATGGCTTATCCAAATCAATTAGAAACTTGAGGCTTATGTTCAGTATCAGATCGCTTATGTATGTGTTACGTTTTGGGGTAGGCAGCGCTAGCAGTGTTATGGGTAGGAATTTGGTTGGAACTGTGTGTTGGTATGATTACGTCTTGATATCGATGTAGTGACGTGGCACAAAATACAGAGAGTACAGAAGGCAATCACATGTATGTACTTCACTTTTCATACCTACGCTCGACGGTCGCGCTAGGGTTGTCAACTTTCGCTTATGCACAATTTTGAGAAGTGGTCATTTTGCGACAGAGCCAAAAAACTATCGTGGTAGTGACACTTAAAAGTGTGTATTAAAAGAATCTTATAGTTCGTACACAACACACCCTCTGACTAGCCTACCTACTTTTCCAAGTATCATATTCTCGTACCAAAAGGAGAACAGAGTTTGCTTACAAATTATACATAGGTATGTTCACTAGATAATTATGACAATTCGATATAGGTTGCAATTGCAAAGAAGGTAGCTCAAAACAGTGAAGGAAAACATCGTGAGGAAACCGGCGTCACCTAGAACCAAACATTCGAAGACATGTGACATTCACCAACCCGCACTGGGACCGCGTGGTAGATTACAGCCCACTCTCTCTCATCGAGAGGAGGCCTGTCTCCTAGCAGTGGGATATTATTATACTTAGATTATGATGCAGGTAGCTGCTTTTAAATTGTTATGAACTTAAGGCGATTGGCACGCTGCACCGCATCACGCAGCGGGACACAGATAACGTGCCATGCCGGCGCGTGATTTTTTACATACAAATTCAATAAAAACGCGCTTCCGTGCCCCGGAATTTCGCTCCGTTTCGCGCATCCCGCTGTGTAATGCGGTGCAGTGTGCCAATCGCCTAATAGAAATAAAAAATAATATTGAGTCATTATATCGCTTTAGTTCGCTTCGTCAAGAAAACCTCTAAACAGACATCAGTACCTAATAAACATATTTACAAACCACTTAACGAACTAATCATTGACACATAACAAAACAATAATTAAATGTATTATCCTCAAATTATCAAAATCCGGTGCTAATAATATTGATTGATGCGCCAAAAATGTGATAAATTAGCATAATATTGACATTTGTCACAGTGACACTCGTCACAGAAAGGTTGCCTACCTTGATCACTTGATAAATCGGGCAAGAAGTTAAACCTTTTTGATAAAAAAACGGCTCATCAGAATGTGATATTTAGAACATAATTATTCAAAATTGAATATGTTAGGGTAAGTTCGGCACAGGGTATAAAACCGTACAACTCAAATTAACAGCGTCTATATTTTTTAACGCTGACAAAATTGTGTTCTATTGTTATTTTATTCTGTTCCACCTACGCTTCCCACTTGTTATGCCGTAAAGTTATTTGTGTGGTACGTGCGATTAGAAATAACAAGACAATTTTTGCATTTTTAAAAGGAAAGGATTGGGTGTGTTTCCTGTGCATACCTTTACCTCCAAGCACTAGGGTAGCTATAAATCAAAGTCCGAACTTACCCCTTGATGTACTTCGTAATGTGATAAAAAAAACAATCCTAACACAATGTACAAAGCAGAAACCGCTCTGTGTACAAAAACAACCTAGATATGTTCAAAGCTAAACTACACTCAATCATTACCTAACTATTTGCATATTTCAGTAATTTTAAGTACTTAGACCGATGCAGAGAAATTAGTTTTTGCAACACTTTTTCAACTGCGTAGTCGAAAATCTGTCCGGTATTACCCCTACGCTATCCAATCTGTTTGAACTAACACGACTTTGTAATAACCTTTGTTGTTATTTTTATGATGTCTGCTTTGCTTCCTATATTTTTAATGTTCTATAAAACAAAACAAAGAATACAACGTACCTAAACTACCTAAATGGTATCGTTAATTAAGGCACCCGTACACAGGCACGACGCGATTCTAATAGAACAACTTCTGTGAAAACTTCATGGAATTTGTTCTATCAAAGTCGCGTCGCACCGTCGTGTGGCGCCTGTCTGCGGGAGCCTTTAGTCTGTCTTTCAATGGAAGATGTGTTAAATATTTGAAACTTTAGTCAGCCATTCTTAGAATACCTAGTAACAACATTTCAGCAAATTCGATGTTTTCTTAAGCTCAATCAGTTTGCGATTAGTAGGTCTATCAAATAATAATAAATAATGGGGGTTTTGGTGCAAACCGTATCAATTTTCTTTGACTTTAAGGCTAACACCACGAAATTTAATCGTTGTGGAAAATAATCGCCAATTTGTGAACAATACCTATAAATAGGTACTAAGAGTCCGCGCATTGCGGTAAAAAATCGCTTGACAGTTCCCTTGGAAAATGATTTGCGTTAGCGATTTTATTTCGCATAAACATGCGATTATAAAAATCGCATCGCACGTGCGCTCATAGCCAAAACATCAAACATTATACACAATGATATTTTAGAGATCTACAGTAATTATGCAACTTCAAGTAACCTTTGACGTCTGTAAGCAACGTAATCAATTGCGCTACATGCAATGAACTTTTAATGCTGCTTACCTATACGTATACGTCAAAACAAACTTCGGGATTATAAGTCTTTACCGATGCTTAAAGATACAAGAGAACATACCATTCGCGGGCTACCCTGGCGCTTTCGCCTTAAGGGGGAAGCGCCAGGGTAACCCGCAAAATTCAAATTTTCTTACGGTTTTTGCAGATCATTGTCTGATTGTGTATTAAGCAAAATATAGATATTTCGTGAAATAGTCATTCAATAGAGTTATATGAACTTAGAGGTTTGTGTTGATGATTATAGTAGGTACACATACTTCTAAGGGCGCTTTTAATTTAGACGTTTCGTGTTGGACCGCTGCGGTGCCGAAGCGGTGCGTTTATCGTATTGCGCACGGACGGTCGTTTGTTTTCATACAATGCGCGCGGTGCGGGTTGCCGAGCGTTCCGGCTACCGACGACGCCACACCGTCCGTGCGCAATACGTCAAACGCACCGCTTCGGCGCCGCAGCTGTTCGACACGAAACTTCTAAATTGAAAGCGCCCTTACGGTCGCGAATAATAATAATATTTTGTTCGACATACAACCTGCCTAGCCTTAATAAACCTAATTTCCCCTCATTGATACGGCGTCGAGTGCTATTATTAATTCACAAACATAAGCTTTATTATCTTGGGATTTAAAACTAACAGATCCACGCGATTCCAGTCCGCATAGTAAGCGCTTAATTGAATTAAATTTCACATTCCCGAAGTCGTAACTACCAAATGACCGGAACATGAACACCAATACTTATTCCATTATAATTGATTAAAACAGATCCACAGAATGGGAATTCAAATTAAGTAATAGAAGTTAATGAAACTAAGTTATGAAAGTAGATCAATGGCAGTAACCTAGTTCCATATTCATGTGGATATATCTTTAGGAATCGAGAATAGGTTTTAAATAAAAGTGGTAATTAATTTGCTCAGATACCTTGATAATAGGATTGATTATAGGTAAAATTAGAGACGTGATTATCATAATCATATTACCTATCTGTTTTTAACTATAGGATTATTATGAACTCGGGTTTTTTCGAGTTCGTGAAAAATATTTTTGTTAATAGACTCATCAACCGATAATCTGACAAGATCTAGATGATCTTCGTGACTGAAATTGAATACATAATAGTTTTAACAAATATAAAATATCATACAATATTAGACTATGGTTTTGCACAACATTAGATACCTACCTACAGGAATAATAATTATAATACCTCAAGTCCTCAAGTTCTGAGTTTGAGCTACACGATTATGTAGGTACTGACGAAATGCTTGCATCTGACTGAACTGGTCTACTCAAAACTGTGTCAGTCTTTTCTGAAAATACCATTTCAGACACTAATCTAAATTGTCTTCACATGATCTGACCAAGATTATGTCTGGACTTGTAAAGACAAAGTCTCTTTACAAGTCCAGACATAATCTTGAGTTTGTTTTGCAATTTCTTTTAGGGGGTAGTCAGATAGAAAATGTCGAATCCATCTAGCTTATTTTATATATCCTATTTATACAGTAAACAAATTAATTTAATTTTTTGTTATTTATTTTTTATTATTTCAATACGTGTCACCATGATGTAGCTTTATACTTATCAAACTTTAACATTATTCGAAGTAAATTACAAAAAACGCATCAGAAAATACAAAACCATAAATACGACCATTAAAAGCGGCGATAGAGATAAAAAGGAGTGTTAAAATTGCAGCATTAAACTGAAATAATGAGAGGATACTTCGCAACTCTCTTGGGAAGTCGTAAAAAAGAACTCCAACTAACTTATATGGAGACCATCTGTTCTACAATGTATTGGATTATAAGAGTACGCCCCCCATGGGGATGGTAAAACACCTGACGTCACGACCCAGTAGGAAAAGTTAAGTACCAAGGCATATGACTACCTATTTTGGTGTAGTTAGGCCCTATAAATACTACTTTTTTTTTTTTCTTTGGTGAGAATCTACGGCTTTTGCGCCGTGTGTAGGCAAGGTCATCAGTGGTTTTCTTTACGGTACAGCTGTAAACCGCGCCGTAGAAAAAACATGACCGTCAACAAGCTTCTAGTGATCCATATAACACTAACGACCAGTGTAATTACAGGCATATGAGATAATTTCAGCGTTGTCTCTGGGATAGCAACACAAAAGTAATGTCTCTGCTATTGCAGACTTTGGTGATTATGCTTATCATGAGTTTTCGGTCAGCTGGACCCGGTGGCTTCTGGACCCGCGAGTCAAGTTGACCACATCATTTATTGTCTGTATTTTTATTAGTTAACTGGACCCACATTCAAACATAAAAAAACATCTATTGTTTAAAGCTACCCGTGGCAGGCAGGGTGTCTGCTCAACTGCTACTTAACGGCATAATAAAAAGTATTTAGTCATGCCTAGTAAATATAAGTCATACCGTAGAATATAACGTTCCTACTGCTGGGATAAAGGCATCCCCTCTGTGAGAGGGAGTGTTAATAACACTGGAGATTAACTTAAACCTAATTTTCTTGAAACTAAATTCACAAAAGCTGCCCTTAATTGAAACGTATTAAATGAATATACAGCAGAGCAATGACATACAAAGAACCGAGAAAGCAGTAGAACTCCGCCAAAAGACTCACCGATGAAGCTCAACCTGAACCAACATGGCGGCAAGGAACGACCTTGCCGCCAGGTTGGTTCAGATCGAAGATGCCCATCCATAGGTAATAATTACCCATCTCTCCACTAGTCCAATGCTTACTCTAGGATGCAGATCCGGTAGGCTCTTAAATCCTTCCCTATCCTACGGGCACGACTTCCCTACCATTACCGCGCCCCCCGGTCTATTCCTTGATATGCAATGGTCGCTGTAGCACCATGAACATGAGGCTACAGGAACTAGTGCGGATCTTGGGGTTCATTCGATTAATCGAGTCTGGTTTAACTATACTGGGATCGGTGTAATTCATTCATTCATTATATAATAATAAAACTAATCGTAGATAAATAATGAGTAATTTGAAATAAATAAAAAAAAATATGACGTTGCTATTAATCTTAGGGTTGATTTTTCAATCGTCCGATAACTTTTATTTGAAAAATAATTATGACAGTTTAACATATTTTCCATACAAAAACTGTCAAACCGCAGTTTATTCTTCACTGCTGACCTTATTTGGGCAAGTGTTAGTCGAATGGTTACTTAAACTTTCATAAAAAGAAAAAAAAAAAACAGTCTATAACGTTCCCACTGCTGGGAAACAGGCCTCCTCTCGGTGACAGGGATTGGGCCGTAATCCACCACGCAGTCCCGGTGCGGGTTGGTAGATGTCACATGTTTTCGAAATTTTGGTTCTAGGACATGCCGGTTTCCTCACAATATTTTCTTTTACCGTTTTAAGAGCAGAGCTGTGGTGATGAAATAATTTACAGAAAGTAAAGTGCCTGCTTGTGTTCGAACATTCGGCCACCACTGCTCTAAAACTTAAACTTTAGGTCCGAGAAATCCTAATGATATACCAACATTATATTCGTCTACAATCACCATTTAAGGCTACAATGTGTCATCAATATATTTGAAGTTGACTTTAGAAAAATGTGAACCTAGGTGGGTAGGTCTCCTTAGATGTCAACATGGCAAAGGAATGCAACCACCCCGTGTCCTCGTAGAGGCGATCGGCAGCGGCGGCGACCTCTCGCGTCCGGCCCTAGTGCAAGCCATGGTCCGGGGCGAGAGGGAGTAGGAAGCAGTCACCTACTTCTGTGAAGCAGTCATGCTAGCAAAGGAGGTGGCGGGACGGCTCAGGGAGAGAGCCTCTCGTCCCAGCCGCCGCGGGAGACGCTCCGGGCGTCGGAAGCCGCGTGTTGACTCCCGGCCACGGTAGGCGCGGGCCTGCGGGCGGAGAGTAATGGGTAGCTCACCGTCCGATCAGGACCAGGCCCGTGCCGGACGGCGCGTACGTGTCCCACGCGCGCCTCAATGAGATGTCAGCATCGAGAAGGGGCCCCTTAGGGCCGAAGCCTGCCGGGTCAGCGGGATTGTCCGAAAGGGTTACCGCTGGCCCGGAACATAAAGGGCTAAGGAAGGAACACGGGTGGGTTTTAGTCAGTAAGAGTCTGACACTCCCTTCCGCTCCCAGAGCGGGAGGAGTCATTTGATGATTTCCCATCCGCAAAAAAAAAAAAAAGGCTTCAATGTGTCATCAATATATTTGAAGTTGACTTTAGAAAAATGTGAACCTAGGTGGGCAGGTCTCCTTAGATGTCAACATGACAAAGGAATGCAATCGGATCAAAAATACCATAAAAAGAATGTGAACATGTTGGAATGTTCATAATAACTTAACTCCTACGCAAGAGGCTTGTTTTGAATTCTGCTCTAGTTTTAAATTATTATTTTTGTCATGTTTGTTTTTATATTTCAAAATACAACGTATTTGTAATGAAATGGATTGTATTGGATGTCATCTGCGAAATCAGGGTCGGTTAAAATGACGCCCTTGTCCAAATCGCGGTCTTCATCAAATATATCGAAATCTGACTTTGGAATATTTTTTAAATTAGATAGAATTCCTGCGTTATTGCCTGTGATTTATCTCGATGTCAAATTAATTCTTGATAACGCGCTTAAGTGAAATATTTTAGCAATGACATTAATATGTTTGATTGAAAATCCGGTAGATAAGCTCCGAGTTAATTGGTCAAGAATTCCTTCGAATCCTACTATGCACTCACGTCATCTGTGATTGAGCCATCCTTGTCCGTTTCCGCATACATTCAATTTATTACGACCAAAAACTGATCAATTAACATTCCTGGCAACATTCAAATAAAATCTATTTTGAAAATTGAACTAAATGCAATTTGCGAATGATCGTGTTTAAAAAAAAGTAGTTAAAGGTTTCCGCGGCAGAAGATTTTGTTCTTTTTTTTAAATCACGGCGAGTCTGAGGTCATCGCATTTCGGCGGCCTTGCCGGGTCGCCGACCAACTATGACACTGCGACCCACGACATTTGCAGCCACGAGCTCAAGTTGCAAATTATAATCTCCAATACACAACTTAACTCCATCACTCAAGGTATAATTTTGAATGGAATTAATGTTGATTTCTGAGGCGTAGGCGACTTAATGCTAATATTTATTCGAAAAACACCTCAAAGGCATAAATTGGAGCATTGTTTAGATGATATTTCCAGTTTTTGTTCTAGAATGATTAATAGAAATCGATTAAATGTTGTGACGCCGTAAATAAAGTGCTTTCAAGTTTATATGTAGTTATTCGAAAAATATTTAATTTTATGTTTTTGTACTAAGTACCTATTTATCTAATGATCCAGTTTTTAAGGCTATATACGACGTATCGTACCTTCAGAGCATTCTTGAATGTTATGTTTCTCTTTTCAAACTCTCGTTTCTCTTTGTTTTCCGAAGAAAACATGCGAACATTTCAAAATAATATAAAATAATCCTGTTTTAATTACATGACTTGGATTATAAATCGTTACTAGGTATCCTACGCAACTGATAACTATAGTCAAAATCATATATCAATTACTACGTGCCAAAATCTAAACAAACTATCGAGTAGAGTTTGAAAACAAATGAAATCTATAATTACCACAAAGTTTATAAAAGGAATCCTTTACAAAAACAAAACACGACACGTATTAAACTTACACGTGATAAATCGTTTAAATTACAATATTTTTTAATAAATTGCTCATTTCAAACGATCGCCAGTCCGGTATGTAACAAAATCGATTATTAAACCAAATATATATATATAGATTAATACGAAAACTAGACTAGGTGTTAACAATTTTTTAAACATTCTGTACTTTAAATGTCAAATACAGGTAGTGACGGTTTTCAGATTTGATACGTAAGAGGAAAATTTTTGGATGATATTTATAACACAGCTGTTTAATAATACATAAGGTGACAAGAAACATTTAAGTTGTTTACATTGATGTGAAAAATATAATGCGAAAATAGACCATTATTATATTAGGTATAGGGCGTGTAGCTGTATTATAATAACGCCGATTTCAAATCCATCGGCAAAAATCACGAACTTCCATACTATATTTTTGAAGTGAAAACTTCTTTTGGCGTGTTGGGCATTTTTTGAGATAGGAAAAAATCATTGAAATCGCGACACTGTTACCGTAACCGACACCGCGCCACATTCGGATGTGTTCGGCTGTCCTCGGGATGTACTCGGTTTTAATGTATATAATACTTTGTCATCACTCACTGACATATATCGGATATATTCGATATGTATTTTGTTTTTGTTTTGTTTTAAGACGATTAAAAAAATACACACGTTTTTGTTCAAGTTTTCACTTCTGTCAGCACTCCCGGAGTGCCACTGTTTTTTTTCTCTATTTAACCCCTTTAGGTGATGGAATTTTAAAAACCCTGCCTCGGTGCTCACCTTCGTTATATAAAGCAAGAGTGAATAGGCATCTTCTGGACTTGTTTGTTCAATCATAGACCTTATCCATCGCTTTCTTTTCTTGTCGCAGCATCATGAGATAGGAGCCTTTTGGCCTCGTATAGGACTTTGTTTCATTTTTCTTTTGCTACTTTTTTTTTTCTTTAAAACTTGGATTTTTATTTTACTGTGTTTAGTTTAGTTTGTGATCTTCCTGTACGAGTCGCAATAAATACTTTATCTTTCTTTCTTTCTTTCACTTTCCACCAAGCGAGATCGAGGTCAAAAGCTGGCATGGGCCACGCAATAAAAAAAAAATATTAAAAAATAAGGATAATCTAAAGGCCAATTCTCGTAATTAGAAACGTTCAAAATCAAGTCGCAATCTCATCGCACCGACAATCAATGTCAAAAACTTGTCAAAATTGTAGGGAAATTAGAGGTATTTTTGACAGATTGAGATTGCATGAGATCAGACTGAACGTTCTTAAAATTACGAGAATTGCCCTAAAGTATCTGGTGCACCAGCACCAGCGGTATAGTCTGTGGATTTCATGTAAGAGAATTTAAGATTTCAATAAGTAGACAAAACGGTTCACGCTTGACCATTTGTTTAACTTTTGACCTAGACCTTTGTCGGCACGATTCTAAGACTTATACTGATCTTTACAGTAACCTGACTCCTCTGATCTGACGATTTATAGGCATTGTTATATTGTGATGTATGTTTCTGTTAGTACTACTTTATTGTTGTGTTAGGTTACAAACAGGCTGACGATCCTTCTGCAAGACTTATGGATTGCTTTGTAGCATAGTGTCGTAAGAATTAAAGTTAGCTTTTATACTGTTAACTGGAAAACTGCTACGCGGGTTGGAGGCATATTACCTCCTTACCTAAAACCTTTTCAGACAAGCCCTACTGCAAAAATTGTTTATTAAGGGGCTTACAGGACCTAAATACAAAAGACGCAAGTTTTAGAAACAATAAAAGTAATAGGATCGAGTACCTACAGTAAACAAAAAAAAAATATTCTTCAGGATAATAATATATGCTAGGTAGATAGTGTGTTGAAAACATAATACAACTAATTTAATACGTTAGAAAAAATCATGAAGATACCTTTAAAAACTGTCTTTTTACAATAAAACCATACTAATATACGTACAATCATTGTGATTTTTTGTCAGATTATTCTACAAGCGACATACTAAAATACTAGTGTTTTAATTTTTTTGTCCAAACAATAGGTTTTTTGTAATTAAATAATTGCTTCATATTTTGCAATAAATTACCAGCAGCGTTGTGTCATCGTGCTTCTCTTTCTTTTTTTCTATGCAGTCCGACAGTGACCGCGCTTTAGGTCATGTAAGCCCCTTAAATGTAATTAAATGAAATAATTATTTATTTCTGTAAGTAGATCTTTTAAGACACTTTCATGCGTCAACATTTTGTCGGTTAATATCTTAAAACTAGGTTGCGCCGGCAAGTCCTAGCTGACTGATCCCTGAGACGGAATGCCGAATGCCAAAACAAACTCAGAGGTCAAATTAATAATTAATCTTTTCTGCTCTAGAAGTCTAGAACGTATTTAATAACTCTACAACGTTTTAAACTACACAGAATAACATCAGAACGTAGCTCCACATAAAGAATACGATAGGTCAGACTGCAAATGAAATGGATTTCCTGAGTAATTAGCAGATCATAGAGAATTCTTAATGTTATGCTAATATAAAAATAGAAACGCAAAAATAGTTGAAAAATCCAGCTGTTATGTTTTGAGCTCTCTAGTTTGGAGATCACCAAGGTCGTAATTTATTACCACAGAGGTTTAAACAAAATCTGTGATTTTATGCTTTTAGCAATCTCGAGTAGGACGTAGAACACATAAATTCAAGAAATTATGACCGCATTTCTTATTTAGACTTAAAGTCATTATTCACTGTATAAAAATACATTATATTATCAAAGTCCTGTTTTCTATCCACCCAAAAACATCGCATCAGTTTAGTACATTAACACCTAACGGGTCCCCGATACGAGTGCAAGCATATTGGTGTCAGAAAACAAACACGAACTAACATATAACAACATTGCCATTAATTTTTTTCATATCTGACACAGAATCAATGATTGATATCTCACTTACAACAGATTAATTCAGGCTTTAGTAAACTATGTTTGTTCATAAATGTACACTCGCGTCGAATGATGTGTTAATCATATTTACTGTTACGACGAAGGTTCAAAACTTATAATTATCGTTCATGCAAACACAATAAATTACCAATACATAATTATGAGTGATATTTTAATTTCGGACGCATAACTGTTTAGCGAATGCGATGACCCGACGTTCTCAATGTGTTAGAAAAGCGTTATATCTCAAACAATAGAGGTTATTCTAGACTTTTTTGGGCAAAAAATGAATGGCCTATTATTGGATGTAATAAATCGGCCACATTAATATTATCCATTAGTAAAAAGTGGGTATTGTTCAACTTGACACGGATGATAGAGGATCTCACCGTTATGTTGAGGTAGGCGATATATGTTCACTTGATCACAGAAGAGGTGTAACACCGTTAACCATTGTCGATTGTATACCAAATAATAATCCGTTCCACTGACCACGAACCAGTGACTCGCCAATGTCGATAAACTATCGGACAGAATTCACGTCTTGTTGTAAATTCTCCAAATAAGGAAACAATTTTCGGTGAATATATTTTCTTGAAATTACAAACTTATCCTTATTCGATCCACGTTCGGGTTCAGCCGGATCATAAACGATAATTACGGAGCCATTAAGAAATTCGATCTTGCAAGAATGTCTTGCAAGATCGAATCGAAAATTACGGGATATTAAAACGTCTAAATGAAATCACTATTTCAAAAAGCGAAATTTCAGCGTCCGATCGGTTTTAATGCGCGGATCAGCGTCGTACTCAAACCTTAATATTTTGTTCGGTCGCGGACCATTAGGTACTGACAACAGGAATTTGTAAGAATGTTCGGAATGTACCGGCTATTAATTTTGTTTCGCGGGCGGATGTGGCGCAGGCGTCGGTCGCCGCTGGCGTCTCACGCAGGCGCCACCAGCGAAACCGCGACGCGCCGCGTACGCATTAAGCATCGCAGATTCGCAACATTATTATTGCACCCGCTGAAGAAGTAAACAAAGTTGGAAAGATTCCGTTGAATGGCCAGTTTTGGTGACATATGGAATAAATATTCCACATTCCGTCAAAACCAGTTGATTAAAATTTACTATTTTTTTCATTCATTTTGATTGAAAATTTGCATTTTTGCGTACGTCGCTGACTTAATTAATTTTGAGGCGTAGTTCAAACCTAAAATCTGAACGTTGATGAGATAGAGGAGGTATTTAAAAGTTTGGACAACTACCTGTTGTCAGATCAGATATATTTTGTCCAAATAAAACGTATTTCTGTAGCATTCATTTACGCACATCCCGGGATTATCGATGAGCGTTGTAAGTTTATATCGCGTGTTAAATCTTCGGATGTACGTACCTTTATTCTGCACTGTCACGTTAACGCATTAAAAGAATCGAAAACAAGAGGTTAAAGGGCTTTTGACGTCAATAACCCGTGTACTTGCGTGAGGTTACTTTGTCAATATTGACATCAAATTATTCAGAAGTTTATTACTCATGACTAAGACCATTTGTCCCCATAAGCGGTCCTTTGACGAACAAGGAAATGGCACATATACAAATCTCCTAATAGTTATTTATACCACTAATATAAATCTAAATGGCAAATTAACGAGCCACTGTTAATCATTCTATTGTCAGTCCCTTAATTATCTCATTCTTTAACACATTTATAATTACAGATTACGTAACGTTTTTAATCAATTGATTTTGTATGACGAAACTAATCATGCTATAATAAATCAATTAATCTAACAAATAGGCGTACAGAAGCATTCTTTTGAGAGGTCATTTATTGTTGGTACGTGGAACTGACAAAGGCAGCATTGAAAGCTTAGAGGTTGGTACAGGAAGATGCAAGTAAACAACTATTGAAAAGGTGACCTCGACAGCGCATCGGTACCTACCTCTGGATAAATCCATTTCGATTCGTAGAAACCTTTACTTTATATTTTGATTGAAACCGCATGTATGTGATTGGAGTAGAGTTTGGAGCTGATGCGCACGATTTGCTTTTAAAGCGTTTAATATCGTTTTATATCTTGTTACTACTTGGCAGTTGTCGTGTTTTAAGTTGTTCCGTGTCGCCTGAATGTCATAAGTGGGGTTCAGTAGTAATAAAAAAAAAACTTATTACTAATTCCATTTAGAGGTAAGTAGGTGGGTGCTGGGATTTTTGGAAATATGATTAGTCGTAAGTGCAATTAATAAATCGAACACGTCATCGCTTATGGGAGATTTACACTACGCCGATTTTCGCCATGCGGCTGATCGCATACCAAATCACCTCACAAGTCAAATCGCCACAACATTTAGGTACACGGGTCGTTAAAAATTGCAGGTGACTAGTTTATTTTGCATCAAAATGTCGACCTTTATGCGTCAGGCGATCACCTGCGGCTGAACCTTTTCACGGTCAATTTTAGTCACCCGCCGCATGCAACCTGTCACCATATGACAAAAGTTGAATAATACTCTAATTTCGAACTTGCGATTTTAGTCACCTGCGGCCTAGCCGAATTGCCATTTAGACAGTCGATTTTCGCCGGGTGCGGCTATAGTTACCTGTATAAAGCCCGCATTACCATCAGGTGAGGTACCTAGTAGTCAATTGCGTGTCTGTCAATGATCAAAAATAAGAAATACATAGGTACGGCTGAGGCCAAACGAGCGTAATTTTTTGAGCTGTGAGTCGCGTATTTGACCCGACAGGGTCCATATTGATCATTTACTTTGTAATACCATCTATGTAATACATATGGAATGCAATAAAGAATTGAGTATTGAGTATTTTGAGATCGCAATTTACGTTCAACTGAAATTCGGTTAGGCTGCCAGACGGACGGACGTAACTTCAGTCACATCCTGTAACTTAACTGACGGTTGCCTCGCTACCCTCCCTCACCCGGAGCGCAATTCGGTTGATATAATGTTCGTGAGTCAGCAGACAACTCATTTTGCGTCGCCGTGTGGTACAAACAGGACTTTAGTATGAAACCGAATGCAGCGTAAATTCCGCGACTCATTTTAAACGACTCGCAGCTCAAAAAATTACGCTCGTTTGGCCTCAGCCTGTCAGGCAGGTGCCGATCCTTGTTCGACCACAAACCTTTAGGTAGCCGTGTACACTTTTACAGACGTGTAAAAAAGTAGAAAGAATATTACTAAGTATCGGAAATTACTTACTAAGAAAAACGGGGTCTACCCTAATAAAATGAAAACAGTTCGCACCGTCACGGAATGTTATCTTTTTATAGTGATGGGCATAGAAATGTATTGCTAATGGACTTATTACGGTTTTAATGGTATAGCTACTGTTTTTACGTTATTAGCAAAATAGCGTGCTATAAATCGCATTATGGTAAATCAATTAACTGATTAACTTTGTGTGATGATTATGTTTAGTTGTTCAGATTCGAATGTTTTAAGAGTTAAATAATTAAATATTAGAATAACAATACAAAATTTTGCATGTCAACGATGACTTATAATATAATTATTTTCTTGATCTAAATAATTGATGTCCTTTCACAAGCACGTATCAGGAATGGAAAGTATTTTATTAAGGTCAAAAATGATGTCGAAAATAGTATTAAACCGAGATGGATGCTCAATCAACATGTTTTTTTAATATGCAAATTTATAATCATCCAATTTAATGCCTATAAAATTAAACGCAAATCAAAATGCCAATCTATCGCCGAAAACATTATTTTAAAGAATTTGCAATCAAAGCAGCAGGAGGCGTAATTATTTTGTAATTTTGACTCTTCTTAAATGACTTTTGACAAGGGGAGCTCCAATGTCGTTAACGCTGTGGCAAATATGTTTTTAATTAAAAATAATTAATTAAAACTGAATTGAGTGATAAATTATTATTAAGTGATATTAAATTGAACCTAAGTTAATTATTTTGTTGGCCATGTTAACGTGCAAAACTATATGTTTTGTGTTATCCATTTTGCTAACTGTTTCATTAAGTAAACAAGTTACTTTATAAATACCCAAATCGCTATAGGTTTACTATAAAATTTGAGGGTTTCCCTCGATTTCCATGGGATCCTCTCATCAGATTCCAACTTGATAACAATGGGACCGCCTTGAGAGTTTCAAACGAAAAAAGAATTATCAAAATCGGACTTCTCTGTAAAAAGTTATGCGTGGTCATACATAAAAAAAATATAATTATATACGCGTCGACTTAAGAACCTCCTCCGTTTTTTCGTCGGTTAAAAATCAAAAAAGATACTTTAAATCCTTACAAATATGCCTATATACCTAGGTACCTAGGTGTACCATTGATACGTTATTTTTGCTAAATCGGTCAAGCTTAATTTGGTCGTATATTGTTCAAGTATTAAGATTCTAATGCTCTTCATGCTAAGAGCTACATATAACAATATCCATTTTCCATTACTACCTTAGCGGTCTTTTGACAGCTTCATAATCAACTCGACAAGCATGAAATGTTCTACTTCCAATTTATTTTTAGGTTACACAATAATCATCAACATTGCTGCAGACAAGAGCTCATCTTTGCCTCCGTCTTTTTTGAAGACAGAACCCTAAACTTCGTGTAAATCGTATATAGAACAAAAAACAAGAGGAAGACTTAAATAAATGTCATGGTTGGTGGGCGCGACACACGGTGCCAAAATCTCGAGTAAGGACAGCCGCGAAGGTCGCATTCCGTTATCAAGTTTCCTTCTTTTTTTCTAAGTGGCAATGCACCCTAATAAAATGGCGGGTTGAGGGTCGATCACATCGACCACATTCTGGCAGTTTCTGACGAAACCTGTCCAGGCACCTGTTTCAACAATAAAAGTGAACCCAAATTGATGCCAATCAATAAAGTAGACATTGAAATGAAGACGCTTCTTTCCACCTACTCGAGAGTGCAGGACGGTGATATTTTAAATATTTTATAGAGGAAACGAAGCAACAATAACAACGACACTAGATAAAGATAAAAAAACCTAGCTATGTCCATACAAAATCGTATACCTATCAACGTTTTAAATTAAGTCGAGTGGTGCATCATGGATCGGAATGTTAAACGATATTCAGTTAGACATTCTCTGATATTTCAGATAATGATCAGATATCGATCGTAAAAAAACTATTGGAATAGCAGTTACTTAAGTCAATCAAATTTTTATTCGGCAAGATCAGTTTTAGGGTCTTTTAGTTGGGATACTTTTTGGCAACGTCATATCAATAATTCTATTTTTATTAATATTAAACGGTTTACATGATAGCGGTACGATTTATCTTGATTTGAAGTTAAATTAACATTTAATTGCTGAATTCTAAATGCAAATGGCAGTGATCCTAAAATATTATTCCATTTAGCTATTTAAAGAATGTTATCGTTTGAAGATCGTTCTTCAAATATAATTTTGAATGCATTAAAGCGGCCAAATTGCTTAATATCGTGAGTTTAATGCCGTTTACAGATATTAGTCTAAGCTGAATCGAGATCAACCTTAGATGAACTCTGATAAATTATATTACCAATAGAAAACTTTTATCAAATAAAATAGGTAAATAAAATAAACTTCAGAAATCTAATAGACTAAAATAAAATCTGTGTTAAACTTTGACGACTTCGGGGACAGGGCGATGCGCCTCAAGTGGAGTTGGACAGGACATATAACTAGATGAGAAGATGGCCGATGGAGTAAAGCAATGACCGAATGATGGCCAAGGTTAGGCACCTGGTGGTGAGAAGCACCTGGTGAGGGATGCACCGAACCGGGAAGTATGGCAGACGAAAGGGGAGGCCTATATCCAGCAGTGGGTGATTCTGGGCTGAAATGATGACGATAATGATTACTAAACTTTGATGTGAAAATATAAAGATTTATTTTACTTTTGAAATAATATGACGAAAAACTCACTCCTTTTTCAACTTTTATGGAAAGACTATTAATAAGTTTGGTGGACTTTCCATGAATGATCAGAACTATGTGCTTAGAAGCTTAGCATCGTGTGGGTAGGTACTTTTTTTTTTCGGGGGAACCTTCAAAATGCACCCGACCTCCCGCGAGGGAGAGGGGAAGATTTCTACCTCACTCCCATTTTTCTGACACAGTTGCATAGTCAGCCTATACTTGACGTGGTGTGCTGGGACACAGGCCTTCTGAGAGAGTAATCTACCACGTGGGCCCAGTGCGGGTTGGTTTTTCACAATGTCTTCGAATTTTTGGTTCTAGGACATACCAGTTTCCTCACGATGTTTCCCTTCACTGTTTTGAGAACAGTGGTGGTGAAATTATTTACCCTGGCTGGGTTCGAAACTTCGAACCCACGACCTACAACTCGTAAGTCGGGGCCTTTACTGAGCCACCACTGCTCTCATACGTACAGACGCCAGCACATCAAGCTACTACAATCTGTCAAATTTCTTTAACAGATTTTCAACTTTATCGCTAAATCATAAGGTTCAAAGTTGATTGGGAAAATTTGACAGTTTCAGGTAGCTTGATGTGCTGGTCTGTACACACAGTTGCAGTTATGCCTTTTTACTGACACATAGTTTTGCATTGAATGACCGGTAGCAATCATCCACACTCCTAAGAAAACAAATGCAACACGAAATGATCATGAGTGCATCAACAAGGATTTGAACAAAAAAAACTTACAAACAAAACACTATGGTTATAGTTAGCTGATGCAACTAAACATGTCAACATTTGAACAATTATTAGTTTAGGAAGCAATATTTTCAAGTTATCGGAGCAAAAACGATTAAGTATAAGAGCCAATTGAAGTCTTAAGTTGTTTGTATAAATCATCAATAACGTCTTTCGGAAATGAGTAAGTATCAAAAATAATATGAAACAAATAGGTATACATACAGATTTTTTGAAAAAAAAATCATCAGATAAGCAGTCGCTTCATGTGAACTACCTGGTATTCAGCTGCATCCGGTTAGACTGGAAACCGACCCCAACATAGATGGGAAAAGGCTAGGCAAACTTATTTTGTATTTAGACAAAAGTAAGACGAAGATGAAGATGGCGGGACGAGCTTGACTCCTACCGTAAGGACTGGCCGGCACTAGCAAAAGACAGAATTGTGTGGAAAAGGGAGAGGGAGGCCTTTGCCCTGCAGTGGGACAGTACAGGCTAGTTAGATAGATTAGATAGATAGACAAAAGTGAACCCGTTATGCACCACTACGATTCGAACAACGTTACGAAGCGAATAATTATGTCACATTTCAAGCTTCTAACCTTCTAATCTAACTAGCCTGCATTGTCCTACTGCAGGTCAAAGGACTCCCTCTCCCTTTTCCACACAATTCTGTCTTTATCTTCAAAAAAGGAACGGAATTATTGTTAAATTTAGACAAAAGTACATGAAGCATGTATGCATTTCTGCGATCTTTGACCCATTGCTTAGTAACCATGCCACTGCGGTTACGGTTACAAAACGACTGTCTCATAAGAAGCTTGTATTTTATGACATAAAAAACAGATATCAATTCCATTATACTATGGCAATTCATCTTCGTCATCATTTCAGCCGGAAGACATCCACTGCTAAACATAGGCATCTCCCAATCAAACTAGCGATTACCTTGACTGTTTCTGTGATTCCCACATCCAACGGATTCTTGCGATCTTCACAAGGTCATCGGGCCACCTTGTGGAAGGCCTTCCAACGCTACGTCTTTCGGTATGCAGTTGCCACTCCTGAACCTATCGGCCCCATCAGCCATCTCTTCTGCGAGCAAAGTGCCCTGCCTTCTGCCACTTAAGTTTGGCAATTTTTTGGGCTTTGTCGGTTACCTTGGTTCTCCTACAGATCTTTTCACTACAAAGAGAATAATATACAATTAAATGCTACTGTAATTGTTTAGAATAGCGACCGCCACGCAGAGAAACCGAAATTCGTCAACGTTACCGCATTGTAATTAGGTGACACAGTAACCACCAATATATGTAGATAAGCAAATACCGTATGAAGATCTGGTACAGACCACACAGGATGAAGTAAATGCGAATATATGGAAACCGATATCTGATTCTGAAACAATTTATAGGTAGTGTTCTCTAAAGTCCCATTTTCGTGATTCAAGTTTCTTGCCTGTGGGATACAATCAAATTGAAGCAATAAATGACTTGCATCGTCTAAATTCTAAACACTGTTTAGAGGGTGCAACATTTATAGTTGCTTAACTTATTGATGGATTATATGGATAAATAATAAGCAGATATCGCAGATAAAAAAGACGGCAGAAAGAGACAGAGAACACAATGACGATTTGCATGTGACATTGATAGATTCTAATATTGACGTTAGTTTAAATTTACTAATAATTATGGTATGCCATAGATCACACCGTGTAAAAATGGCTTTGCTAACACTTTGAAATTCGAACAATGTTAAGCTTTAAAACAAAAGAGTTCTCTTTCGAATTCAGTGATGTTACTTGAGTGAAGTACGAAGCGAACGTTTCAGAACAGCCCTATAGGTTGTAAAGGCATTACAAAAATATTTACGATACTGTGTAGTTCCTTACTTCTGAGGGTCATGACCTAATGAGGTGTCACCTTCTCTGCGACCTTAAGACACTATCGCTACCTATATTAAGTGAAACGTAGTTTATTGTTGATACCACTGGGAGTTACACTGTTGAACTTCACCTTTTTGTAGGATACAGGCATCTTGTCTAGGTGAAGGACCTTTGAAACCTTTGGGCGCATTATGTCTAATTCGCAAAATGAATGAGAAAAGAGGTCGAAAATGAATCATATGATATGTCAATCTACAATGAAAAGAGTGACGTGTCTGATAAATTGTCTATTAAAAAAACGTTTTTCGCAAAATGTGACCAAAAAGTTACGATACAATATAGGTATCATGAGTTACGTAACTACTTATTTTATAAACGAACTAAAATAAAACTACTTAATTCTTTCATAAAAAATAAGGTGAAATAAAACAGTAACATAATTATTTTTATTTGAGTAATGAGTATTATAATTTTAATCCTATTGTAGAATTTGATTTATCTACACCTAAGTCTGCCCACGAAGACACCAAAAGACACCAAATGTGATCCTAAAATATGAACAACAACGCTACAATTGGCATGACAGAAGACGGCTAGAATTATGAAAATTCCTCAATAATCACTTGTTTTCGCATGAGAATAGCGGTCATTGTCCTTTCCTTCATCTCTCCGAAGGACTTCATCAATAAACTTTGTATGGTTTCTCGTTATTGGAACATTTTTAAGATCACGATAGATATTGATGCAGGATGTTAATGGACTCTATTTAAGTTTTTGAAATAAAAAATGCTAGAACATGTAGTTGGATCAATGACCGTTATTACCATGCCAAAACGTGATAGATATCTACAATAATAGATGGCTAAACCCATGGATAGGTACGTTGTAGATTGATTGCTTAATTAGCTGCTTACATAACTGCTAAGGGTGCAGGAGCTGTTTTACAAAACACGCAGGAGCTGTTTTACAAAACAGCTCCTGCAACCCACGTATGTATAGACATAATGCAGAATGGTTTATCTGCTGTCACAATAAGCATTTAGTTTCATAAACTTCTGATAACTTTGTATTAAAGCTGTCCTTAAAATTACTATGTTTACTTAAGTTAGGATCATTTTCACTCATATTACTTATTTTATTTATTTGTTTTGGACGCCATTAGCTATTATTGTTATAACACACAGAGCCACGAGCGACAATATAGAACTAAACTCTAAATTTTTTACAAGTTTTACAAAACCTATGTCGTTGACCCGCTGCATTGATAAATGCAAAACGTTTATACAATTCTGCGTGTTCAAGTAATTACGGAAAATTGCTTAACGTCGTTTAGCTGTTTTACTTAACGAAGCTATTATATAAAACGGCTAACGGTTATATAAAACAGCGGATTCGACAATCTATCTGGGATATGACACATCATTATGACCAAAAAAAAAGACGGGATACCACAAAGTCAGATCTCGAGTGATATCGAGGAAAATGTTGGAGCGTTTGGATAGGAAAACTGTGTGACGGCTTAACATATGCTTACAAACAAACTAAAATATCCCACTCTAAAATACACTCAGGTGTCAAAAGTGTCATGAAAGTGACAGGAATTAATTGACATGCGATCACAAAAAAGATACATCGGAGCACTAGTGATGACAAATCTCGATCAACGATATTTCACAATGACATTAAAAACGTAATTTGTTAAAAGCACACCAGCAAATACATTATACCAACTCATTTTGTTTTTATTTATTTTTTATTTTAGTAGTTTCTTTAAGTACACAACTAATTGACTTGTAAACTTAGTAGCTTGAAGTAGCTACATAAAGAAAAACTAGACTGTTGGATAAAGTTCTTTTTTACGCTGCAGAATTTTACAAAATTACTTTTTGCTTTTCTTTTATTAGTTTTAAAGTACAATCATTATAGCCTTATTAGAAGGTTACCCAAAGGGTTATGCTTGTAGTTTCCCTGCGTGATCGAATCAGAAATGAGGAGATCCGCAGGAGAACCAAGTTAACCGACATAGCCCGAAGAATTGGCAAACTTAAGTGGCAGTGGGCAGGGCACATTGCTCGCAGAACAGATGGCCGATGGGGCCGAAAGGTTCTGGAGTGGCTACGTTGGAAGGCCTCCCACAAGGTGGACCGACGACCTTATGAAGGCCGCAGGAACCCGGTGGATGCGAGAAGCACAGAACCGGTCGAAGTGGAGGTGCTTTGGGGAGGCCTATGTCCAGCAGTGGACGTCTTTCGGCCGAAATGATGAGTGAACAAGAGCATATTTTCTATGAACTCATTCATAATATTTTTAAGCATTAAGGTGACATACATAGAACAAAATACCTACATTTATAGGAAACAATGTTTATCATATTTTGAGGAAAAATCAATACCTAAACTATGACTGTTCTTTAGTACATATAATTTAGATTTAGGCGCCATTGAATTAATAATGGCAAGAATTCTGCTTTTAGGTATCTTCTGAATGCAAGCAAATTAAATAATTACGTAAAGCGTGATGCGCGGCGGCGCGGCGGCGCGGCGCGACACCAGTTATCTTTGTTCATTGATTGTTTGGCGCCGACTCAACATTACTTAGGTACACTTACATTAGTTTAAGAACTTAGTTATTAAGGTTAAATAAAAAAGGTTTATTATTTTTTGCTTTTCAGTTTTTTCGGCGGTTTAATTTTTTTGTTAAAAAGTTTTTTTTCATTAATAGTTGTCAAATTTGTACACTATAGGCCTCTGCTTTATACTATGGTTCTAGTTCATATAAAAGGAAATATTGGAAGAGGAAATAGGTGAGAGCTAAACCTCGAATTATGACTTTTTACTTAGGCTTTTTCAAAAGTCTCTCATTTCCTCTTAACTACCAAAAAATCCCATAAGGGCAACGGCATATTTATTATAGGAAGATTCTTGATTAGTGTTTAACATTTCATTGACTCCTAAAGTATGACTAAACTCGTATGCTGAAACCAAAAAAGGTTTATCCAAAAGCTGTTTATTAATCAACCGTTAATGCTTGAACACATGTCAAATCATTGTAAGTTTAAGATTACACGACAAAAAGAAATGTTAAATTATTACCTATCAGGCTAACTTCGTGTAAATATTGCTTTTGGAGATATTCTTAAGTTTAAAATGGAGACCCTCAATAAATAATAACCACTTTATTTCCTGCTTTAAGGTTGGCGACTCCTGTAAAGGATACACAAATTTGCGAACTCTTAAGAAAGGCTGGTAAAAGTAAACAATATAACACTGTAATAAAAAGGAAAATATTCCAAACATGCGTATTACCAATACTAACTTACGGCTGCCAGACCTGGGCAAACACACAAAAACAACAGCAAAAACTGACCACATGCCAAAGAGCCATGGAACGAAGCATACTGGGCCTTACAAAAAGAGACAGAAAAAAGGCCATAGATATAAGACACATAACAAAGGTAGAAGACGTTGTGACCAAAACCAAAAAACTTAAATGGAGATGGGTAGGCCACATAGTCAGAGAAAACAAAAACAAATGGACAAAGGACATAACGGAGGGGACGCCCAGATTCCAAACCAAACGAAAAAGAGGAAGACAAAGAAAACGTTGGTCTGATGACATTAAAAAGATTGCGGGCCCATTATGGCAAAGAACGGCGAAAATAAGAGAAGACTGGAGAAAGCTGGAGGAGGCCTTTGTGTCGCAGAACACGCCGACAATTTGATAAAGTAGCACACTTAAATAATTGTTATTACTTATAGTTGGCAATAAAGGCTAATAAATAAGAAAGGCTGGAAAATATCAAGCAGATCCAAGTATGACGCGTAGCTCTAAATTCAGTACGTACTTACCCCAAATGCATAGAAAAACGCAATGGTATTTAATCACTCTATCTGCCTAGCCATTTCCAACTGTGTTGGGGTCGGCTTCCAGTCTAACTAGATGCAGCTGAATACTAGTATTAGTACTTATACTAGAAGTAATAGTAGTATTTAACAATGGAGCGACTGCCTATTTGACCTCCACTACCCAGTTACTGGGTAACAGGCTAATAAGACTGGTTGTCAAACTTTTGGGCTTTGAACGACCCGTAACGACTCTCAAAGATCTACGCATGACAGTCGGGACCAACGGCGTAACGAGCTATCCGAGTCACGCCGCGGGGTTCCTAAAACGCGTAAGGTCTAAATTCAGAACCCAAATAAGTAGAAAAACACAAAGCTATTCATAGCCGAAATAATGTTTTCAGTCAAAAGATTTTGTGGTTATTGAACTTTTTTCTAGATGGACGCAATAAAACCTTTTCGGGAAAACAAAAACACAAAGCTATTTATGGCCGAAATAATGTTTTCAGTCATAAGATCTTGTGGTTATTGAACTTTTTTTAGATGGCCACAACAAAACCTTTTTGGGAAAACACTACTGTATTTCTATGTGGTTGGTCCACTAAAAAACGGTATCTGCGAATACCGAAATTATTGGAAAGAATACTTTTTCATAAAATAATTTTTCAACAGCAATTAGTCAATACCACCTAAACAACCAAAACTTTATGTTATCGATAGGTATCGGTTAAAGTACGCAGTTTTAATGATACCGAAGATACCTACCTACTTTATTTTATCTTACCAGTCAGACAGTCCCCAATGTTTTAGTAGATTCGGAACTGAACCTAAGGACTGGAGTTACCGACATAGTTTGCAGAGTCAGCAAGCTGAAGTGGCAGCGAGTTGGCCACGTTTGTCGATGGACCGATGGCAGATGGAGCAGACGAGTCTTGGAGTGGAGACCGCGTATTGGCAAGCGTAGTGTGGGACGCCCCTAGGCTAGACTCATCATCATCTGTCTAGCCTTTTCCCAACTATGTTGGAGTCGACTTCCAGTCTAACATGGAGCGACTGCCCCCCTAGCTAGACTAACCCGCCTCAGACAGACTGCATGCGGAAGGCGGAGGACAGGGTGTTGTGGTGCAGCCTATGGCAGGTCAGCAGTGGACTGCGACCGTCTAAGTTGATTGATTCATCGTTATGCTAGTAAACCAATGTTTTGATCCAGTACCAAGTTACATAAATCTGACAATCTGACAACCAGTCTTACCAAAGGGTATCGTATTACCCAGTAACTGATGGGTTGTGGAGGTCAGATAGGCAGTCGCTCCATGTAAAATACTGGTACTCAGCTGCACCCGGTTACACTACAAGCCGACTCCAACATAGTTGGGAAAAGGCTAGGCAGATGATGATGATGATCAAGTTACATAAATATGCTTATAAATACCTTATTTATTAAAAATATTACAATTCAAAATGTGACCAAGCTACATAATTTAGCTACTGTATAATAGCGTACTTATCCAATTATAACGATTTTATTTTTCCAAATCAAATTATATCAATTTATAATATGATCACTCTTGTGTCAATATAAATTTATATTATTGTGTGTATTATTTATTAGTAAATTAAGCAATCATAGATTCACGATAATTTGCAAGTTAAACAAATAATGGTAAAGTATAATTCGGTTATCGCTTTTATTTAATATTCAGTGACGTAGTGTATTATTTGTGTTATACGTTTTTACTCAACATCAAAATTACTGTAAGTCTCGGTAGAAGCTAAACTGTCTTTTAGGGTTCCATAGTCAAAAAGGAACCCTTATGTTTTCGCCATGTCCGCCCCTCTGTCTATCCGTCTGTCCGCGGCTTAGCTCAGAGACTCTTAGTACTAGAAAGCTGTAATTTGGCATATTTATGTATACATAGGTACATATTAATCACGCTTACAAAGTGGTAAAAAAAAACTTCAAAAAAAAATTGATATTAAAAATTATATAAGTACACCGTGTTCCGGACGATATACATAAACTTCGACCAGATATTCAGACCATGGAAATAAGCATTTTTCATGATGGACACATTAATGAATTCTTATTTTTTGTTAATTTTCATACAAACTAAATACCTTGACGTAAATCACCCGATATGCATGCCTCTATTTCCGAATTGGCAACGACGTATTTTAATATCATAAGATTAGGCGGGCTGAAACTTGTCAAAACTAAGTTAAGACCCTTTCTTACTGCATAGCTCGCTTAAATTTAATTAAATAAAATTACAAATATCTTTGTAACGAAGCCTTTTTAAGTACCTTTGTTAGATTTAATTTGTAAAAGCTATAGAAGCGTACTACAAAGTTTATGAATAACGTGAAGAACACGCTGTCTAAAATAATATAATATGATCAATTTTTTTAGGCGAGGGCCCACAGTTATACGTAAAGTCGTAAAGTAGGGACCATTTTTTTTTCTTCTATCCCTTTTGGTGTGTGATATCATAAGATAGACCGTTCGGAAATATTGCGGGTGCACGCAAACCTCTTTTCGATTCGGGGATCCATTTGGGATGGTTGTTTTTCTATGGAGCCCGCAAAATTTATTTCATACGTATTTGCCAAAGACTTTAGTTATGCCTAAGTAGAGTTTGACAATTTATAAATCTCAAATTCTCAATTCAAAATAGGTCAGGTAGCTGCAAGTAAACGCCCTAAGCCGAGGTACCCTACAAAAGTAAAAAAAAACCTAAAACTAAGCGACTACACGCTTCGGGCACCCCGCCCTTAGCGTGTAGTCGTTTCGTTTTTAGGTTTTTTAAGTCCTGTCTGGAGGCCTTAATTTATTGAGGCACCCACAGGCAAGCCCTGTTAGGCCGCCGGCAACCTTATAGGTTGACCTGAAATGCCATATAGGTAGCTATGTATAAAAATAAAATAAAAATGGATGCAAGTAGATGATTGTGCATTTTATTTTACTTTTAAACTCTGCCGAACACTGTGCAACCTTGCCAAGTATCGTGGAAGTGTTTGCAAGACTACGCATTGATTCATCAAACATTCCTAGATACTATCTGTCAAAATAAATCTAGATTAAGCATAGCAGCAATAGGGAAGTCGTTGCTAAGCAACCGAAATGTCAATAAATAAAATATATATCATATTTCATCACCATTATCATTGCACCTCCACTTCGATATCATTTTTATCTAAGTCAAAACCCTGGCATCTTATCCATCCTTAGCCATCCTTCTATGTTTTAAATTAAAGTCGCTTTTCGTGTCCGCCTTTATGACCGCGTTGTTCTTCTAAACTACACAACGGATTTTGATGCAGTTTTCACTTTCAATTAGAAAATGTATCCTGGAAGGTTTACGTGCTAATAGTATAATATTAAACTTACAGATAATAAAGAAATCTCGATGTTTTGTCAAGTTATAAAAACCATGCGAAGCAGGGGCGGGTCGCTAGTTGATAATAAATCCTATTTCGATCAACAATGTGTATGTTAATTTTCAAACAGGTTCTTTTTATTGACCCGAGACTAATAATAATTGCTAATGTGCAAAGTTAACCTACTTTGTGACACCGCTGTGACCTTTGTTTTTGCTTTATTTATTAACAAACAAAAATTATTTAAATAATGTCATTTATATTTTTTTAAGACGCAATTTGACAAATTCTTCATGTTATCAAAAACAATCTTGAATAATTACTTATGTCAAGAGTAATGTCATTTAGATACTTTACTGACTTGTAGGTTCAGTGGTTGCAGGAGCTATTGCGTGTGCGCATGTGGTTGTGGGTTCGATTTCCATTCATTTCTCGAAAGCAGCTTGTTTGGTGCCTGGCTGTTGGCAGTAGGCTCGCCTCATATGACATAATATGGGACTTCACATTTGACATAATTATGTAATAACTATACATAATTTCACCTCCGCATACCGGCGGGACAATTGCGTAACACACTATCAGTAGCAGGTTTCATTTTGACAGTTCAACAACATTCATTGCGTTATTTACGTTGTTGAGCAGACACATTTTTCGAACATATGGAGCAATGGATAAGCAATATGCTTCAAAATTATTCAGATTCCGATTGATAGTGTGTTACCCAATTAGGGCGCTGGTCGAGAATGTGAGTCAAAACAGTCTGAAAAAGGGTAATGTGGACTATTCAGAACAGACGTAACTTTTATTTTCTTATAAATTTTATAAGAATGTCACCATTTTATTTATACCTACGTCAGCAAACAAGGTTTAAGTACCTAATTAAATTAATTTCCAAGAAATTTCCATTTTAATTTTCGATAATAATACACAATCGACAGAATTAAACATTGACAAGTATTGATTTTTTTCCATGAATACGTAAATAAAATTCTATTAGTAAACAATCTAATTAATAGAATGTGACAAGGTTATACATCCAAAGACATTTTTCGCATATTTTTCCATTGCTAATAATTTAAAACCAACACTGATAATTATTTGTTATTATAGCTATCACAACAGGCTTAAATCGTCCTTCAGCCCTGAGGATTTTGCAGTATTTTATTTGCCACTCTTCTGACATGAGTCACCATGCTTGGATCACATAGTGGTGACCGATACCGATACCAGTTAATTGGTCGCAATTTGGCATTCGCCAAAAAAACAAAATATGACCTACATTTTTTTCCAGATAGGTATAACACGGAAGTACGTAAACGAACAAATGCATTAAAAATCTGATGAGATTATTTCAATTATAATTTAAAAAATGTATCACATTGTAATATCTTATACCAATTTACAAAACCGATAAATACTTATTATAGCCAAAGCTTCCTCAATTTGTACTAGAGTCATAGACATCATACTCTAAATTAATTTCCTTACCATTTTATATGTAGATCTCTCATTAGAGTTAGCATAATAAATTATTATATATAGGCTTGTATAACCGGACTGAACGAATAAAGTATTTAGTGAGAGATAAATCATTTTTTCATCACCTTTTATTAATCTTTTGGGTGAAAGGAAGTCTTTTGGATGATACACGTTTATTTTATGGTTGACGCTAATGGGAATCTGTTAGGTAACTGACTCATAATAGGTCATCAATCGTTTATCAATCAATCTTACCACTCGTCCCACCCGTCGTCCACTCGTCCCCTTATCTTTCGTCCTGCAGACTGGATAGTCCACAGGGTCAAATTCAATAAGCTGACGGAACTTCACATCAGTGCATACATACTACATATATCTATAATAATGGCGTTAAGACAAAAACAATATTTGTAGTCACTAAACTACCAGCGGCCGTTGACCTCGTAATCAGCTGTCTTTACTCGAAACTATATGACTTTGAAAAAATGGTTGCCTGTAAAGTCGGTTTTACGGGCGAAGATTTTACGTGACAACGTCTTTTTCTCGGTAGAATATTTATTGATATGAATATAATTAAATTGCACAATAGGAACAAGGAATTAAATGAAAATAAGAACGTAACGTTACCGAGCGTTACACTTTTTCATAAGTGACTCCCAGCCGCAACCTAATTTAAGACGTTGTCACGTCAAAAGAGAGAAAAAAAAGAAAAGAGAAATATAATCGCGTGTCGCGGGTTCGATTCCCGCACGGAACAAATATATGTATGGCCTACAAGTAGTTGTTCCGGGTCTGGCTGTTTGTGTATGTGAGATTAAATGTTTGTAAACGCACCCACAATACAGGAGAAATTCATAGCGTGGGGCAACGTTTAAAAAAAAAAATTGATTCTGTGCATAGGCCTCTTTGAAGTTGACTATAATCCTGACAGACCTCCTATCATTAACGTTATTGTTATTTTCCTCGGGAACAGTACTTTTTTTCGGGATGAAAGGTACCCTATGACCTCTCTACACCTGAAAACGTAATATGCAAAATTTCAGGATGATAGGTTCAGTGGTTTTGGCGTGAAAAGGTAACAAACAAATTTACTTTCGGATTTATAATATTAATAGTTAGGATTGCCTCTCATATAAGTTAGGGAAAAAATAATGATTTATTTATATAAGGTATGTTAGGGTAAGATCGTTGCTGGGGTAAGACCGTAGGAATCAAATTCTTTGCCTGCAAAATAAAATTTTGCTCTGATGTCCGTCGTAGCAGAATAAAAATAATGATGGAGAACACCAATGTTTATTACTGCATTAAAAACATTGCCACATTAGGTGGGAATTTGATTCATCCGGTCTTATACCAGTGCCGATCTTACCCCAACATACTTTAACTAACCATTTATATACACACATATAAACAGAAAAATACGTAAGTACGAAGGTGATGCTTATTAAAATTTATACCTGCGATAGCAGAGAAGATGGAAAGAGATGTAGACACCGTTCTTAAGAGATTATTATAATAAAGCTCTTTAGAATACCACAAACAGATTAATATTTCCTTGTTTTACTCATCCTCCGATATAGGCCTCCCTTAAACATATAAGGCTGCGCCGACCGCCAAGAGGCGCCCTCATCGTTGGTTTGGTTATTTATTTTATTTTACAATGAAAATGCAGAAAATAAGCACGTTAAGTTGTGCACGTTACACGCACTAAAACGGAAAATATTGGATACTATTATCCGTTTTAGTGATTATAATAAAACTAAACAATCTAAAACTACCGTTTATAATAATATTAACGTATATTCTTGTGGAGCACAACTTGACGTGCTTATTTTCTGCATTTTCATTGTAAAATGAAAGAAATAACCAAACAAACGATGAGGGCGCCACTTGGCGGTCGGCGCAGCCTTAAACGCCAAACGATGTTAAGCTGCATCCAGCAATCAGCTTTTCCTAAGATAAAAATATATAGTAAGCTAGGTACGGTTCTGGAAATAAATCCTAACGTGTAATTATTTATTTCGAAGGATCGTGGGAAGTAGGAAAACAACCGTTACTGGATCAGATATTCAAACAACCAAATACAAAAGTAAAACAATAAAATTATCATATTATCCTTGTGTAAATTAAGACTAAACAGTAAAGTATATTTTACTGTTTATTTTGCATTATCGAAGTTAACATCTAGGCGACAAAAATCATAGTTTTGCGTCGAAAAGTTCCGAAACGGTCATTCAAAGTAGGACAAACTAAGATGGATTGTAAAAGCTGTCAATTGATTTATTTGAATACCAATAACCATATAATATAAAAAAGGTAATAAATATCTTAAAAGCTCTAGCCTATAAAAAGCTGTTTAGGTTGCGACATTTCTTCGAGATTTTTACTATGATATAATACATAACTGGCAATGGTGTTCAAAAGGTTTCTTTGTCCGGATTACCGCCGTGGATTCCAAGAAGTCTAAAGCTTAGAAGGCTTTTGTAAAATACACGAACTCTAACTTTCTTAAACAGAAAAAAGCACTTAAGTTTTTTTTTTATTTGAGCAGGCGATGGAAACCAATGGAAAGATTTATGATTATTACTGGAAGTGTTATTTGTTGAAACAAATTATTATCTATGCCTATGCACAGGCTTTGTGAAGGCCGCAGGAACCCGTTGGATGCGAGAAGCGCAGAACCGGTCCAAGTGGAGGTGCTTGGGGAAGGCCTATATCCAGCAGTGGACGCCTTTCGGCTGAAATGATGATGATGATGCACAGGCGTTTAATGTGAGGTCTTTATAGTTATTATGGTATACGCCCGCTTATGACAGGTCCACATCATTCTGTTCTACAGTTATACCGCGATGTTTGTAGAGTTTGCAAGGAATCAGACATAATGTCATCATCTGCCTAGCCTTTTCCCAATTATGTTGGGGTCGGCTTCCAGTCTAACCGGATGCCACTGAATACCAGTATTTTACATGGAGCGACTGCCTATCTGACCTCCACAACCTAGTTACTGGGTAATACGATAACCCTTGGTAAGACTGGTTGTCAGACTTTCCGGCTTCTGACTACCCGTAACAACTGTCAAAGATACACGAATGACAGCCGGGACCAACGGCTTATCGTGCTTTCCGAGGCATGGAGGGGTCACGGTATGTAAAGATGGTCACCCATCCACAGACCGACCGCGGCAAGTGTAGCTTAACCTGATCGATCGACCTGTGCGACTGTTATTATTTAGCCACGGGCCCTTTCTCCTCGAATCAGACATATGTATAGTGACCTTATTGGTGACGTTTTTCAGGTAAATCAGATGCGTAGTACTCGCAACCGGCGTGCTTGTATGAGCAGCGGGGTAGTTGCGTACACACAATCAGTAGCAACAGCTCTCATTTTGACAGTTCAACAACATTCATTGCGTTATTTACGTTGTTGAGCAGACAAATTTTTCGAACATATGAAGCAATGCATTAGCAATATCCTTCAAAATTGTTCAGATTGAAATTGATAGTGTATATGTATGAACGTAAACGAAACAAAAGGAGTAAAGGATAGTAGCATGTAGTGTTCTGTAGTTTCTGCCTATCATGGGAAGAAGGCATTAGTTTATGTATGCAGGGAATCGTTTGCTAGGAGGCGTTGTGTCTTCAATGTTCGTTGGTGTGCACATCATCATCACAGCATCAGCCTATAATGTTCCCACTGCTGGGACACAGGCCTCCTCTCAATGAGAGGGAGTGGGCCGTAATCCACCACGCGGGCCCAGTGCGGGTTGGTGGATGTCACATGTCTTCGAATTTTTGGTTCTAGGACATGCCGGTTTCCTCACGATGTTTTCCTTCACCGTTTTGAGAGCAGTGGTGATGAAATAATTTACACAAAGTAAAGCGCCTGTCTAGGTTCGAACCTACGACCTACAACTCGTAAGTCGTGTCCGTGACCACTGGTCCACCACTGCTCATTGGTGTGCAATTGGAGTTAATTTAGTGAATTTAATTACTATGTGCCTGGTTTAGTTGCTAAGATTTACTAGCAGCGCCTGCGGTTTCACCCGCATAAGTGTCGATCCCGTGGGAATATCGGGATAAAAAGTAGCCTATGTGTTAATGCAGGGTGTCAGCAATCTCAAAACCAAAATGTATCAAAATTGGTCCAACCCCTTGTGCGTGAAGAAGTAACAAACATACAAACACACTCAAAAACTTTCGCCTTTATAATTTACTAGCTGACCCGGCAAACGTTGTTTTGCCATATAAATTATTTCTAGCTGCCCGGCGCTACTTCTTTTGCGTGGTGTCCTACCCCTTACTCTACTCCTACCCTACTTCTACCCTACTCCTAACCTACTCCTACACTACTCCTACCCTACTCCTATAAGTAAAAAGAAAAAAGATAAAAGTATCCTGTGTCTGTCTCCTGATTCTAAGCTACCTCCCCACCAATTGTCAGCCAAATCGGTTCAACCGTTCTTGAGTTATAAATAGTATAACTAACACGACTTTCTTATAATTATAACTATGATTAGTGTGATGTTTGACTTACTTTTCACAGTTCATTAGGCAAATCTTTTATCGGTATTGAATTAAATAAATCAACAAGAAACCATAAAGATCAAATTCTACCTACAGTGCGGCCAACGAGAGAATGCGTTCTTGTCACGTGTCAGTTTCATACAAACGAATTCGTGTTTTGCAAATTTGACCTTTGTTAGCTACTAGCTTCTGCCCGCGACTTCACCCGTGTGGTAGTCAACTATATTATACAGGGTTATTGCTAAAACGTTAACAAGCTCTTAAGGGATCATTGTACTCATCATTATGAACAACTTTTACTATGGGACCAAACCCGAAATCGCGAAAAAAAAATCAGCTGATTCCTACATTTTGACAAGTTATACGAACATAAATGTAGGGAACAGCTGATTTTTTTTTCGCGATTTCATCTTTGGTCCCTTAGTAAAAGTTGTCAAAAGTCAATTTGTTCAACATTTTGTTGTGAGATGTTATGAACTTATGATGACCAGCTTAGGGGTTGTATTTCGGAAACACCTAATTAAATCACCTGGGACAGTCCTTAAAAACCATATTGTCCTAATTTTATTTCGAACTAGCTGGGCCTCGCGGTTTCACCCGCATATTATCGGGTAAAAGTAGCCTATGTGTTAATCCAAGGTGTCAGCTATCTTCATACAAAATTTTATCAAAATTGGTCCAGCCGTTTGAGCGTGAAGAAGTAACAAACATATAAACACACACACTCACAAATTTTCGCCTTTATAATATTAGTGTGATTAGTTTAGATTTTAGTGGTATAGGCTGTAGTGTGTGTAGTGTGTGGTGCCGTCATCTGTCCATCAATCAAAGATTATAAAGGTGAACCAACTCTGCCTCTATGACTATAGAGACAGATCCTAGCGGCCTCAGCTTCCCTCAAAACGAATGCATATGAACATGGAAATGATATTCCGTTTTGAAGTGTCAATATTTATATTTATTCAAGGTCGTGTATCACTTTTCTGAGTTCTACTCCAAGTAGAAAAGAAATGTCACGGAAAACTAGATCACTAGCTCCTTTAATAAATTTTATTACATTTTCATAATTAAAACATTTAGTTATGTCTAATTAATGAAGCATTTTCACACTTTGATAGCCAATTAAAAATAATTTTTACTTCCAGAAGACTTTTAAAATTAATTTCACTGAGGGCGTCCCAGTGCCGTTAAAACGTCGATATAAAAATCGTAAAAGTAACTGTTTTACTATCTACTTATGAGATCAAAATTTTTATTTGATATTATAATAGAGTTAACGCCTTCTTTTAAAAATAATCTAAAATGGAAGCGCATCGGATCTGTGAGAACTGTTGTTGCGTCCGTTTGCAATAAAAGCTACTCGTACATAGATATGTATGTAGGTAGGTATATGCAAATAACAAGGAACTATGCGATATTAGCATACACAAGAAACAATACATTATTAAATATTTATGGCGGAGACGACAACATGACATAAAATAAAATTTTGTATATCTTATGACGTACAGTCACGAGCACTAATATGTCAACACTTGGCAACTTTCAATTGCGATTTTTTCACGAAATAATGAATGCAAAGTTGAAATACGACACTTTACATAAACCTATAGGTTCGGAAATACTATGTTCGTAATAACATACAATTTCATTCACAAATAAAGAAGAAAATCGCCTTTGAATAAAGCCAAGTGTAGACATACTTATGTTCGTGACTGTACCCAGTCTGCATACAAAAATGTAACCAAATATCCTACTTTATATTATTATAATCGCGACAGTTTGTTACCCTTTCACGCAAAAACTTCCAAATGGATTTTGATGAAACTCTACAGTTATATAGCTCATAAGTACATCAGAATAACACATAGAATACTTTTATCCCAATATTCCCCCGGGATTGATACTTATGCGGGTGAAACCGCGGGGCGCTAGTATGTATTTAATAGTTTCATCACTATAGCTAGGGGCCTAAAAAGGCCACTTTGGCAGAATCATAAAAGGACATTATGAATTATTACATAAATGATAAATGATTTTTATTTCTGTAAGTAGGTTTGTACAAACACTTTTACACGTCAATCATATTTTTTTTAAACTAGATGAGGTCGGCGTTTCCTAACTGACTATTCTGAGAAGAAAGGCCGAAACAAACTCAGAAGTCACAGTCTCTTTTAAAGTCCAGACAAAATCTTGGTCAGATCGTGTGAAGACCATGTAGATTGGTGTCTGAAATGGTCTTTTGAGGAAAGAACCACACAGATTGAGCGGACCTGTCCAATCAGTGCACGCATTTGTCAAAAATCGTGCAGCTCTACTCAGAACTTGAGGAGCTCAACGATTCGACGAACAATACCAAAGACAGGACATTTGGGTAGGCCGCATAAACTACTCAAACTGCCAGATCATGATTAAAACTAAGAAGGAAAAATATGGCGAAGACAGTCCGGGTTTTTTTTTTTCGCTGCACTACGTAGGTATAATCAAAGAGATTGCGATTGGATTGGATTGATTGGTATTTTAGCACCGACAAAAAATAAATAAATGAAAAATTCTTTACCTTTGATTTGATACGATTAACTTAACAGTTAACTGTCCATTATGATTCATAATGTTCGCCTTTTATGATTCTGCCAAAGTGGCCTTTTTAGGCCCTCAGGTCAATGATCGCCCAAACCCATAATAGTTGGTCCATCACCAATAATTAGTTTATTTGAAAAAAAAAGCAATTTTTTAATTTCGATGTTTCAAAATACTCCTATGCATTAGTATTGCCAGTGTCTGAATTTATTTTTGTATTTTTGCATCCCCACATTGTATAGATTAGAAGTCGAAAGAGTTTTATTGTTATTAAGTACATTATATTTACATAATGATCTGGGTTATTGTATTGATGGTATTATGAAAGTCAAATGAGGGAAAGGATCCCATAATGGTTGCGTAGACCAGATTTGGATTGTTTGTTTATAAATCACCTGATTACTTTTAGCTAGGGATAAGACTATCAAGCAAAATTGTTGCCTTAGACTTTCTTTCGGTCAATAAATATCTATGTGCTTAGGTAATAGGAGTTGCAGTGAAGGTTAGAAAACTACTAAAGTCCTTCAATGGTTAGGGGGGTCATCAGAAGCCCGAAAGTCTGACAACCAGTCTTACCAAGGGGTTTCGTATTAGCCAGTAACTGGGTTGTGGAGGTCAGATAGGCAATCGCTCCATGTAAAATACTAGTACTCAGCTGCATCCGGTTAGACTGGAAGCTGACCCCAACATAGATGGGAAAAGGCTGGGCAGAAGATGTAATCCCACTGCAGGGCAAAGGCCTACCTTTCTTCTTTCCACTGCTCTCTGTCTTGAGCCAGTGTGGAGCAATCCTGTCTGTAGGCGTCAAGCTCAACCCACCATCTTCTGGGTCCTCTTCGAAGTCGACGGACGTTTTCTGGGACCCACATGGTCGTAGTTTTGGCCCATGATTCGTTCGACATACGGCAATCGTGTCAGGCCCAGTCCCATTTAAGCTTGCCTGCGTTTTGGGTGACGTTGGCGATTTGTGTTTTCGAGCGCAGCAACACTGAAAAAAATAATTTCTTACTACACCACATTCGTTAACACTTACTGACTCTATACAGTAAGAAGAAATATTTGTAAAACAGTAAAATACAAAACAGTAACTTTTAATGATTGAACATACTATTTACTGAAAAAAATAAAATAAAAGGAAAACCACCATTACTGTAATGTAAGTAAATTTCAATGGTTTGAACGATATCACCAAAAGAATAAGACAGTTAATTTTGTGACCTTTTAGCTACTTAAAACGTTAAAGTTTACTGTCATGACGGTAACATTTTAACTGTTTTTTACTTCAAGTTTTAACTGTTTCCGGATCAGTAAAAAATACTGTTTTGAACGTTAGGCTCATAGGGAACTGTTTAAAGTAGTTCTGATCAATTTTTTTTTCATTTCTATTTACTGCTTGTTTCTTTCAGTGAATGTGTTCCTAACACGGTCCAATAATCTAACTCAAAAAATTCAATGAAAGATATGCGATTTTATTTTTGTTTCACACTTGTCCATGTCTAACAAATGGTACACTTTTACACGTCAATTATATTTTTTTTAAACTAGATGAGGTCGTCGTTTCCTATCTGACTATTCTGAGAAGAAAGGCCGAAACAAACTCAGAGGTCACAGTCTCTTTTAAAGTCCAGTCAAAATCTTGGTCAGATCGTGTGAAGACCATGTAGATTGGTGTCTGAAATGATCTTTTGAGGAAAGAACCACACAGATTGAGCGGACCTGTCCAATCAGAGCACGCATTTGTCAAAAATCGTGCAGCTCAACTCAGAACTTGAGGAGCTCAACGATTCGATAAACAATACCAAAGAAAGGACATTTAAGTAGGCCGCGTAAATTACTCAAACTGCCAGATCATGATTAAAACTAAGAAGGAAAACAGAAAAAAAAAAACAGTGGACGGTATTAGGTTTTTGATGATTGCGATCATAAAGTCTTGGTTCGTGTATATTTGTACCCATCAACACTGCCTATAAAAACCATATCTCGAACCTTCGAACGTTGCAAACCCTTTGAATTTAAGCCTTCTACATTGTGCACCTACTACCACACCTCGTATTGAAACGGCTCAAAATTTAGCTCCTATAATAAGGAAAAAAGCAGGCCAACGTAAAATAACCATTTGAAATAAAAAGCAGTAAAGCGCATACCGTATTTGGGCAAAGTCCTGTTCCATTCCTTCCAAAAACTCTTTCGACGCATTAAAAAGTATTCGACCGGTTACTGCCCCAATATATTTAAAAGAAATTGAACGCGGCATAAACCTCCGACGATTTAAGGTACTCCCTGATTTGTATACGACGACGCTAAATACATTTATGAAGGATTTTAATGCGATTATATGAAATTTTAGTGTTGTGCGTCGGCATTTTGTCATTACGATACGAAGGCCGAGGTGACCCGAACGACAGACTTTACGACCTACCCATATACGCATTCGGGTGCACGCTAAATAATTTGAGTTCTTGTTATTATTGAAAAACGTAGGCGTGTTTTTATGTACACAACAATGTTTGACTATACCTAAGCCACTAAGGAGGCGATAAGTGATACTTGTAAAGGTGTCGCGTGATGGACAGTTTTCGGAGCCGAGAATCTGTTTACTCATTGTTGAGTCGCCCTTTCTTGTCATAGCTTAATATTTTATGTCCCCTCACTAGTTGTGTCAGGGTGAATAAAGTTATTTTTGTGAACAGTCAAGAGGCACAGTGGGTGTCTTAAATTAATATTACCGTTTATTATTCCTCTTTACAAAGCGGAAAGAATTTTTTTATTCGAATCCGGTCTTGGAAGGTGAAATTTTGAAGAGACATGGAGGAGGAATGTCATACCTGCCTAATACGAAAAACGATACTGATTTCAGAGTTTGATATTAGCTAAGTACAGTCACGAGCATAAGTATGTATACACTTGGCTTTACTCAAAGATGATTTTCTCCTTCAGTTTCGAATGAAATTTTATGTTATTACGAACAAAGTATTTTCGAACCCATAGGTTTGTGTAAAGTGTCGTATTTCAACGTTGCATTCGTTATTTCACGAAAAAATCGCAATTGAAAGTTGCCAAGTGTTGACATATTAGTGCTCGTGACTGTACACCAATATGATTAAAAAAGTGTCTACCTCATTACCGATTTTTTTTCACGATTTCAGCCTACGTTTACACCTGAAAAGTTCTGACTGGAAATAGATGTTTCAGTATTCGGCGAAATTAGAAGTCAACGAACCATGACCACTAATTGTCCATATTATAGCAACATAAATTAGAGGTGATAGTGCAGTAATTTATAGCGGTCTACATGAAATATGACTAAAAACCACAAATGATGTCACAATCAGAATAATTTGATAATTCAATTAATATTGTTATGACCTACCTACTTGATTGTTTGATGGGATCAAAAAAGAAGGTGACTTTACCAAATATTCTGACGAAGATATCAAATAAAATCTACGACATTGTAAATTTTAAGTTTATTATCAATTTAATTAAGTGCTAAGATTTAATTATTCCGTTATTTTATGGTTGTCGCAGAAAAAAAGGTTTTATTGGCGTAAAATCTAACATACTGAGTAACTTTTTTGTTAGGGAAATAAAGCTGGTCTTTATCTTCGTATTCGTACATCATTATTATTGTTCGGTCTCGGGAATCGGAATGATTTTCATTCAGATAGATTCGATAAACAGTGTTAAAAAAAAAACTAAAAAGGTTTGTATCCGGGTAAAAACCCCGTTTCTGTTTTTTTTAGACATTTTAAGGACATAACTATGTTAATTATTAGCACCGGGCCGGGCTTCGCGCAGATAGTACCTACTAATTTAATACCTACTAGTTTAATATTATACCTGTCAGAATAATTTCTCTAAATTTAAAAAATACTTTTCAACACACTTGCTCGTAAAGTGGCTCTTATTGAACCGATTTTAGGTCCATAATGGAGTGTATTACGAACGCGTGCTTTTTCTTTACTTTAATCCACATGTTCTGTAATACCACAGATAACTATTTACTAGTCGGAGACGCGCGCTTTTTTAATCTCATCAAACCCTGCGTTCCGAATTGGGAAATAATCGATGTGTTCCGAATTGGGAAATAACCGAATTAGCGTGAGCGCGATAACGATAACGATGTCCCGTGAATCGTCATAGATGACGTCATGACATTCGCCATCTTGCGATAATGCCGACCATGCCCTAGAATAATATCACCGTGAGCGCTGTCAAAAATGACAGTGTGTGTATGAGGTTGTGTCAGTGTGTGTTTTGTTTTGAGTTGCATCATCTTTAAATTAAACTAACGTGGCATTTTTGAAATTGTGCTTCTGGCTGACAGTCGCCACCTAACCAAAGAAGAAGAACTGAAGAAGAAATGTGGTGTTTATACAAAGAAATACTGTAATAATATCTTTTTTACATTGTGTAAGCACTGTCATGTCAGCGCGTTCACGAGTGTTCCGAATTGTTGCCAGCTCTCAGCAGTCATAATAGTAATATCTAAATCGGAACGCATGTGAGATGATGCATGGACGTAATATTACGTCCATGGAGATGATGTGAGCGCTGTGATGTGAGCGATTATAGCTAATTCGGAAAGCGCCCAAAGAGACTTCATGCCAAAAGAAAAAATCCGCGGGCTATATTTAATTTTTTTTTAAATAGTCTGTATTGTCCTTGGTCGCAAAATGAACTCGCAGGGGACCACAGACAATTTAAGGTGAATGCGCAGTGGTAGACCGCGAAATTCTTAGGTTTTTTGCAATTTTCAGGTTTGTGTTTATTATATTTTTTCTATAGGCTGTTTAGCGGTTTTGTCTGTGCCATAGATTAATATATTTAAAATGAGTCAATGTTGCGCGCGCATCGGTAGTGCTGGCTAGCACGGCGCGCGGGAAAACAAAACCAGCGCGCCATTCTCCATACAAGTTAATATTTAACAATACAAGTCTGTTTTTTTTTCCTCGCAAGTGTGTTGAAAAACGTCGTATGAAACGCGTGTGCATTAATCAATATACACTCGGCTTTCGCGTCGTGCATAATGATCAACTTAGCACACATGTATCATAATGTACTATTATGCACACAAATGCACAGAGGTGGACTTAATGCCTAGGCATTTTCTACCAGTCAACCTTTAGTGACAAATCAGTCAAATTTAAATGCTGTTAAAATCCGCATCAAAATCCGTTGCGTAGTTTAAAAGAACGACGCGGTTAAACAGACATACACGAAAGGCGATTTTCTCTCGTCAGGTTCTATTCACGATGACATAGACCATTCATGTAAAATGAGCTAAGTACACCTAATACGATAACTTCTCCTCCTCCTCAAGTTGTACTCCTCATTACTGAGGGTCGTGATCCTCCCTGGAAAACATCTTTTGCCTGATGATGTTTTACCATCTCTGTCTATCCTTGGCCAGGTGAAGCGCATCATGAAATTTCGTGTCAAGAGAAGAGCTTATCTGGTCAGACCACCGCAAAGGGCTGCAACCTCTTGGTCGTTTACCATCCACCTTGCCGGTAACCATTAGTTGTTAAAAGTTATTGCCATATTTTCTCGCTATACGGCCGAAAAATTCCAAAATTCTGCGGAGACAGATCGTAGAGAGTCTGGTCTTAATTCTGAGCTCGCGTAGGATAGATTCGTTGGTGCGGAATGCAGTCCATGGTATCTGACGCAACTTCCTCCAACACCACATCTCGAAGGCGTCTATACGAGCTCTGTCAGCCTTTCTGAAGGTTCAAGTTTCTGCGATAACTACGTTACCAAAAATAAAAGATTTATAAATCAATTAACCAACTAATTAATTAATGTAACCAGCTCTGGGAGGATTGATAATGTGAGGACTGATGTTGATAAGGAAGAAGAAAATCTTGCTCCAAATAACACATCTGACTCAATGAAATTAGTCAAAATCAAAATATTTTATTTCATATAAACCTACACGGGCAGTTATGAAACGTAAGAAGCTAATACGAGTAGGTGCAAGGTTCCAATAGGTCACTTCCTATGGAGAAGAGCCGTCAAGAAACTCCACAGTTACTCTTATGAAGTCAGAAATACTATTCTAATTGCCCCATCCCATATTTTACCATCAAAACAGAAACTGTTGACAGCAATTAATGACTCGCATCGTCATTAAATCCTTCTCATTCGAAGATGGCTACATTGTCACTGGGCCCGTATATTGACCCTACAAATTTTTCACGGACAATAAAACCGATTCACAAAATTCAGAGAAGCACCCTTCCAAAGGTTAGGTTAGGAGGAAATAATCAAAATATTCGTCATACAAAACCAGTCAATTTAATTGTAATAATTTTATCAATATTTTAATAAATTGTTTTGTCGTATTCATTGTAAATGCCCTAACAATGAGTAACAGGTAAATTCAGTTCGTAATTCGTATGTTTTGTTTAACTTAACGTTGTTTAATATATCTTCATGAGTAGTTGTAATCATGTAATGAGTCATGTGTGTTTTATTTAATTGTATAATTAAATGTTTTGTTCTGAATTTATTTAAAGGTATTACGCTGGTGCTATAATTAATATAAATTATCCTTTGTTGTAGTTTAACTTGTTGTTTAACTTTTCGTTTAGTTTAACTCTATAAGTGGAGGCTCGTTATCTATATGTGGAAGCTTGTTATTAGCTATTTTGTTTAATATTGCATTCTTTATTTCATTGGTATGTTAGTAAGCCTTTAAAAAAAAAAATAATAATTCGCAAACGAGTTGCACTCTTAGGCCCGTTTGCATTCAAATCACTTAACACATAATCACAGAATAACTAATAGTAGGTATTAACGTAACATAATCAGCCTATAATGTTCCCCACTACTAGGACACAGGCCTCAAAGTCAAAGCATTTATTTCAAATAGGCACATATAAGGCACTTTTGAACGTCAAAAATTACAATAAAGATGAAGATTTTTTTAAGATTTTAGAATCAATTCTATTTTATTGTAATTTTTTAATTTGATTTTTTTTTCAATTTTAGAAGTACATAATTTTTGCAAGGGGCGACTGGTCGCCTTGCAAAAGGTAGTTTTCGTATGAAGAAGAATGGGCATGAAACTCCAGCAACACAAACAGGAGGGGCACAGGCCCCTCCTGTTTGTGTTGCTGGAGTTTCGGCCCACTCCCTCTCACCAACAGTGGTGAGAGGGAGTGGGCCGTAATCCACCACGCGGGCCCAGTGCGGGTTGGTAGATCACTAAACACGTTTAATTCTAAATATTATTTAAATCATCATTTTGTCTCTGTCATCTTCAAAAGAATGACAGAGAACGATGTTTTAAATTCTTTCCGCGATGAGCTTAAAGTGACTTCTTCGTTGGTCTGCAAGCGCTACTGCTGAGCTGAGATCCTGGGTTGAGTTTTTCCATCTAGAATTTTCAGTAGCAGTTCGGAGTCTGGATCTGTGCCCGGGTGATGGCAATAGGCTCGCCCCCTATTACATAAAATAATAATAATAATTTATTCACATAAAAAAAATAAACAAGACCTATGAAATCCCTGACTCCTGAGCTAGGTTCAAAGACCTGTGTTACAGGAGGAAGTGCCTTCTCCCATTAGTTGTCACAAAAGGAAAAGAAAAGATGCAAATAGTTATGGATGTGTTTATCTGTGGAGTGTCAGTGTGAAGTGTTAATGTTGGAATAAGTATTGTGTTTTATGATGATTTATGTGTGAATGTGAGTATGGTGTAAGTACAGTTACCAAAAGAGGTAAGTAACCAGGGTCGTCGAATATACCTAGTTGAAGTTTATTAAGAAACCGATGGATGCTTTTAAATGAAATTTTACTTGACATATGAACTGTTTGTTTTCTATTAATTAAATTTCATTAATAAAGGGGAAATAATAATAAATTTATTTGACATAAAAAAAGGTACACAAATACAGAGTGACACTTAATTTAAGCGTGCGAATAGCCTGGTCCAAAATAAATGTTCAATGACCCCCGTGCTAGGCAAAACCTGTGTTACAGGGGTCATCCATCCGTCCATTCTGAACATTACAATAATTACTTACAAAAACATCCATCGGTTTCTTACTAAACTTCAACTATATCTGACGACCCTGGTTACTTATCTCCTTTGGTGACCGTACATTTATATTATACATTACATTCCTAAAGTGGAGTGAGTTTAGTGTAGCAAATTTATTTTATATTACATGGGACTTAAACATAACTGGGGAAATGTGGGTGTAGGTACTATAGGAACACTTCTGACTAATCCTTTAGGGAAAACAGGCGTGATGTTATGTTAGAAATTTGTGGTGCAAGTAAGAGCGCTAAGCGCTCTTACGCACTGGCGGTTAACCGCGGGGGCGGCTAGCCGCGCGGTTAGCCGCTTTTCCAGTTTAATATGTAACCGCTTATGATTGTACGCACTAAACCGGAACAAAATTTCAACCGCGGCGGTTGAATGGAGAGCCGCGGCCCGCTTCGCGGTCAGCCGCCTTCTTGTGTATACGCACTGGCGGTTCAAGTTTGCGGCGAGCCGCCGCCGGTGAAGTTGCACGTGTTTTGAATTGCGCAGCCGTGAACTTCGACACAGAGAAATTCATTGTTGATATTCAACAACGAGAAGCTACTTGGAATTGTGAAGGAGCAGTAGGTATATAAGAATAGAAATTTGGTTTTCGGGACACAACAATATATGCCTTCAAGCGGTCCAACCGCTTCACGCGGTTGGACCGCGGTTTCATCGCGGCTGACCGCCATGGCGGCCAACCGCGAAGAAACTGCGATGCAATGGACCGCACAAACGAACCGCCTAGGCCGCCAACCGCTAGTGCGTAAGGACACTTAGAAACGGAGCAAAAGTTAATCTTATGACTTTGCGATATTTGCGCGCCCCACGTGGCAGAATGTGATGAGACCTTAATTTAAGACCATGTACCCAGATAGCAATTTAAACTTGTTTCAGGCTTGCAGTAAGTTTGAAATATCAAATGTGAAAACTTGCATAAAGTTTGACGAGGCAAAGGACAAACTTGTGGCAAGTTTCTATCAAACTTATATCAAATGTCTAGTTTCCGCCCATCAAACTTGTATAATGTTTGCTAATGCAAACTTGCCAACTCTTTGTCATTGCCAACTTGCCAACTTTTTGTCATTGCAATGTTGCCAAATCTTTGTCATGAAAAATTACTTACAATGTTGTCACATACTATGTTTGTTGCATAAATTGTAATCAATGGTGTATTGCTAAGACAGATGCTTAATAATATACCACAAAAGCAACGAGTTATGGTGTTTTTCAGGAGGCTTACTCGCAAACGCGAACCACTACGATAAAAAAAATGTGTCGTCGTTTGCGAGTAGGCCTCATGAAGAAACAAAAATCTTGACAGCTTTAAAATATGAAATGAAATCAATTGAAATTAAAATTGAACGGGTTTATTTCACCATTGCACTTCAAAGGGTATTTATTCATACAGCCTGGGTAAATAGATAAAGAAACACAATCATAAATAAGTCGTAAAGTAAGTTAAAAAAAACGTAGAATGTAACGACTTTTTTTTTTATTGCTGCCTAGGCCGGCCTTGATCCGCCTGATTGAAAGCGGTGGTTATCCATCGCTTTAGACCTTATGGTCTATGATGGAATGAGCGTGCCCAGAAGATGCCTGTTCATTCTAGACTAGACTCGCGTCATGGTCGATTTTGTTTTGTCTCTCGGCCCTGAAACAATGAAATAAAATAGCTGTTAGTCAATAAACACCTGCAAAACTAACTTTCAAATTAATGGTACCATTGAAATACAATACAATTGCAGTCACCCTGAACGAGTCGTCTTGTTATGAAATAAATAAATGTATGCAACTACCTATACAACTTTAAGTCATCGGTGTCAGCGCCGGGGTTCGAACCCAGTACCAGTAGGCCCCACTAGACTATCTACAACGCTCTACAGACTATTATTATAAGAGAGTAATTTTACCTTCTTGACAATTTTATTTTGGCTTGGTTTAGCCAGTCACTGATTATCTCTTTCAGCTTATCGTCGGTAACATTTCCATACACTTTTTTACACATTTCTGAAAATATAAATAAAACAGCTTTAGTAATGTACTATAATTGACATTAAGCAGCATGTTTCATAATGTGACTGTTGGTTATGTAGGAATTAAAATATTATTAAAAAAACTTGAATTACAATAATACTTACGAAATATTAATTTGCAAGTTTCTGTGTTTGAGTTTTTCATTTTTTTCCCAGTCAGAGAATATTGCTCAGCTACTTCATCCAGCAGTATTCTTCTAAGCATGTTTGTGACAAAAGAATGGAGGTTTTTATCGCCAATACCTGCCAAGAATCGTATCTGAAAAAAGAAATACTGTGTATAATGTAGGTAATTAATGGCATATAATATGTACATGTTGGGTGCATCTTATTTTAATTAATTTTTTTCTCAAATAAGGTCAAAGCATACAAAGTCAATTGTTAGTTGTGCAACTACTGAAGTAAGTTTTAGACTTACATAAGTCTGTGCTTCATGGGTAAAAAGTAGGTACATACTATTAATATGAAACATTATTAAATGTATATTTAATAAAATGTCGCCCTTACCATTTTTGACTTGTTCATTTAAATGACAGAAACTGTCATCGTCATTTACTGGCAGGTTTGTTAGAAACTGTGGCAGTGAAAAGGGATCTTGCCTTTGTGGAGTCAATGGCTCTTCTGGCCACCTTAAAATCAGGTCCACTTTTCTAATAATTTCTGACACTTGTTTCGACAGGTCAGTCACCATCTGGATGAGATGACTTTGCTGGATTGCCAATTGTTTGCTTGTCGCACAGTCTGTAACAAAAATATTAAAATTAAAATATCATTAACATCCTCTGAATACTGCATAAATAAATTATAATTTAAAATATATCACCAGACATTTTCGGTTGACTGGCTGGAAAACATCACAGTTGAGCTCGGTGGGCATCGCGCAATGGAGTTGGCATCCATTTTATTAGTGTTTGACGATTCTGCTGCTTTAGGTTTCGGGGGAGATATTTGATGGTTTTGTTCATCTGAAGAATCTTCAGTCTTCTGGAAGATAAACATAATAAAAATAACACACAGTAATTTCCCTCTCTCTGGGAGGCCCGTGCCCTACATTGGGATGTATGTGGGCTGGTATTATAATTAGGGAATCGTACCACATTACGAGATAGTTAGCAGCCACTGGTGAAATAAATTGTTATTAAATTATGTTAAGTGGGGAATTTTTTTGAGGTTATGTGACTTTATAGAATGTTCTTAGGGGGTCTGCATTAGCTGTAATTGATTAAAATGATCACCCCACTGTAAAGCCGGGTCCGCGGCGGTATGTTTTCGTGTTTTGCTAACACATAACGTGTTATCCATTAGACTCGGCAAAAAAAACACCGAACAATAAAAACCCGACCTTCGATAATAACACGGTGTTAGCAATATACGAAAACATGCCGCAGGCGCAGTGGACCTGGCTAGAGAACCAAACCAAACCTACCGTCAGTCAGTAGGGATATTTTATGAAGACGATTTAATTAGTCCAACAGGAGAGCAATCCAATCGAGTCCAGTAACACAGGCAAAGTCAAACGTAAGAGAAATCCAAAAACACAGACAGGGTCGTCGATAAATCACAATCACAAACAACACGGAGTAAGCACTTTCACCGTTTCACGAATCAAGGAAAGAAACGGAAACACGGAAATAAACAGAATGAAGTTACATAAACAAATTGCGCCACTTTTTGACAGCTATGTTGAGTTTCTTCATATTTCATACTGACAGTTGACAATTGCGTTTAGTTTTTCGTAATTAATAGCGTGTTCCCTTGTATTTTTGTTGTGCGGCGAACGTAACAGCGAGGTGAGAGCTCTGCATGAACTTCTACAAAGGATTTGCGTTCCGAGTAACGTAGTTATTAGGTAAATACATGATATAGAGCAAAAATATAAAAATATGGCCTACCTACGCCTTAACTTAAAGTGGTCTAACTACGTTAATACGTTAAATAACTAGTGGTGCCTAGGTGGAGTGAACACTTTCCATTTTACCCAAATTTAAAAACCGTGTTGGAACCATTTCTGTGGATGGAACTGATGGATAATGATTAATGATTATGGTACACACCGAACCCTTTGGTGCGCTAGTTCAACTCGCACTTGGCCGGATTTTATAATGGTTGTTGATGATTCGAGATCGTTTAACGTGTCAAGTTTACAGTATTATTGGATCAAACTTGACAGATCATGTTTACATTAACAATATTGCAACAGTATCAAAACAAACTTGCCATATCATTTTAACATTAACAAGTTTACAGCTAATTTGAAATAAATTTGCCACAACAAGTTTGCCGTAACAACTAAATATCAAATAAAAAACAAACTTGCAGCAAATTTAAATGCTATCTGGGTAATGACAGACGCCAGCACATCAAGCTACTACAATCTGTCAGATTTCTATAATAGATTTTAAACTTTATCGCTATTGGCATTAAGTTCAAGGTTGATTGGGAAAATTTGACAGTTTCGGGTAGCTTGATGTGCTGGCGTCTGTACCATGTTCGGACAAATAAATGAATTTCAATTTTAATTTGACTAATTGCAAGTGGCCCACAATCTAACCGTGTAGGGTAATTGGGTAACGCACTATCAGTAGCAATAGGTTTTAATTTTGACAGTTGAACAACATTCATTGCGTTATTTATTTTGTTGAGCACACACATTTATCGAACATTTGAAGCAATGGTTCTGCAATATCCTTTAAAATGATTCAGATTGAGATCGATACCTAGTGTGTTACGCAATTAGGGTTGCAGGGTGGGTAAATATGAGAAGAAAATCTTTCTTTTGACGCCGATAAACATTAATTAGGGCGTTTTGGAATAGGTACATTACATTATACTATCCATTAATAGAATACAAATAAAGCATAACTATTCTTTTATTCAAGGAATTACAAATTACAGTCATGTTTTATATATTTTTTATTCGTTTTTTTTTTTTCTTTGTTTTTTATTTCCCCGAAATTTTGGGTGTTTATATCTACCCCATTTGCTGCTTACCTACCTAGGTGCCGTCATGTGTAAGCCATCGGAGTAGTAGTAGGTACCTACACTTTTACCGAAACCGTTATGATATCGGCAGAAATTCAGATCAATAACAAACAATCAAACGATAAGAGGATCCCGTTTTAACTTCTCGAAAGGGCAATGACCGGCATTACATTCTGAAAATATTATTATGTGATACCTACCTACAGAATTGAAATATAGCCAAAGTGAGAGCATCGTACCTATACCTAACTCTCTATAACTTTAGATACAAGATGGCTAATTAATGCATAATCGACAAATTATGGATAACACCCAAATTGTTTGTCTAAATCAACAATTTTTTCGAAAATGCCTGCGTCATCAGTTGATAATTTCATAAACAATTTTATATTTAGCTATTAATCTACATAATATTATTATGGACTTTCCCATTCGTTTCTATGTTTTCTTAGTAATATGTAAACATTGTAGGTTATCCGGTTCATCTACGTCGAACTGCCTATGAGATAAACACAATGATTTGTGTCAATCGAAAACTCAAACTCATACTCAAAGCATTTATTTTAATTAAACCATTTACAGGCACTTTTGAATTGTGAAGAATCGGTTAGTCAGAAAATATGAGTTGCCTACTCCATATTCCAAAGCGTAGGTACCTATGGAGAACAACGTGCAAGAAACTCCATGGACACTCCTTTTTAAATTATATTTTTACAAAAATATTACTTACATCATAAAGTCGCATTTAAGCGCTACATTATATGAAGGTAAGTAGATACTTGGCATAATCAGCCCTTAATATTCCCATTAATACGAAACAAGCCATTTCTCTAGCAGAGGGACTGCCGTAATCCACCACGGTTTTTGGTTCTAGGACAGGCCGGTTTCCTGACTATGAATTCCTTCACAGTTTTGAGAGCAGTGGCGCTGAAATAATTTACACACAGTAAAGTGCCTACCTTGGTTCGAACCTACGACCTACAATTCAAAGACGCAGCCATTTCCATGGAGCCACGACCGAAAAAAAATAATAAGATACTTAGGTGGGCAATATTGAGTAAAATTATTGATAAAATAATTACAATTATTCTTATATCGTCTTAATCACTGCGAAAACACGCAAAGAAAAAAAGTATAACTAAAGAATTTAATTGGGTTTTTAAGACAATCAAGAAGGGACAAAACAATAATTTCAAATGATCTGGGAAATCGATGATTCAAAAATTAATACTACCGCTACCTACGTTTAAAAAATCATAATGAAATACAAAAAACTAAAGTTCCATAAAACTCCCACCGATTTCAATTGATCCTAAACGATTTACATTCAATTAGATTGCATTCCTTTGGCTCAATGGATCCGGGTGACAAATGCCTAAACTTACTGACAGGATGTTAAAAGAATGTTTATTCTATATTTTATCTGTGTATTTTTAAATACCTTTAGACTCGGTCATTCATTATAGACATTAATAAATTAGTAAGCTATAATTCGTTAGTTGGCAATCAAATATTTAACATTTTCTAATTCAGTTTGGGTCAGGTGGGTCAGGTGCTATATATTTTTAAAATGACAAAAATGGCTTTTGGAACGACTATTAGAGTATGAAAAGGCATAGGTCAGCTACTGTTCAATAAATTGGTTTAACTAATAATAGATTATTTATATTTCATTTTATATGTTGTTATTTACAAGGTGATTCTGAGCTAGATGGAGCGACGATCTTTGCAGGGTGGCTGGTAGCAGCATCCCGGTTAAAGGTAGCAGCAGGACACCGTGTGGTTTTAGTCAGTAAGAGTCTGACAGACCCCTCCACCCACCTCAGGGTGGTGGACATCCATGAGGATTTCCACACGATAAAAAAAATGGGTGGCTGGTAGCAGCTGGATGAGAGTTGCCGAAAATCAAGTTGGATGCCGTGTGATAGGAGAGGACTATGTCCAGCAGTGAACTGCTGTAGGCTGATGAATGATGATGAAGCTTATTACTAAATATATAAATAAAAAAATAAATACAACCTAAAATAGGTTTACTTGTAAGAATCGACCTTCATTTACAAAAGCAACGAATTATATAATATAATTATTTTAAACCTAAATACATTCTTCGTCGTCATTCATTCGTTTCTTTTTCATTTGTCCTTTCGCAGGTTTGCTGGAAGAAATTTCTTAAGAAATAAGCAGTAGGTACCTACTTTTCTACTCAATACTAATACTTATATTGTATCTGTATCCATTTTACTGTATGTAAGTACATAAATAAATAAATATTAAGGGTTGATTTTTCAATCAACTGATAATTTTTATTCGTGGAATAAAATTGTCGTCTGACAGATTTCGTATGGAAGAACTGTCAAAAATTCAAATTTATTCCTCAGATAATTTTTTTTTTTTTTTTAAACTATCTGGCGTTGGAAAAATTCGCCCTAAATATTATAAACGTGAAACAGATGACACTGCGAGGCCGAAAGATTAATTAAAGCTAAGTAAATCAAATACATTCAATCAAGTATAACGTAGGCATTTTTATTTGAAAAAAAAAAAACAATAACAAGGCTGATAATAACAAAATTCCACAAATATGTTTTGACTGTCAGCACCTCTTAACATTCCAAAATAAACTAACAACACAGACTGTTACATTTAAGTAGCAGATGTTAAAGTCTTGAATAAAAATATAATTAAATAAATTATGTTAAACCTGTATGGCTGTTGGCGCCACATTCACTGCGTCATTGGCGCCATAGAATGATAAAATTCCCCAGAAAAGTCACAAAATTTGAGGTATTTTGCCAAACAAACAGGGTTGATCTTGATTCGGCGAAATAACGTCAATATTTGTCTCTTTATCAACCGGACACAGATAGGCACAATAGTATAAATTAATTCGTTCAATATCAAGGTGATCAAACTAGCGACCTGTCCCTGCTTCGCTCGTTTTTTACGACTTGACAAAACTTTGAGATTTATTCATTATATATTATTTTAGATAGCATAATCAGCCTATAATGATCCCACTGTTGGAACACAGGCCTTCTCTCGGTGTCAGGGAGTGGGCCGTAATCTACCATGCGTAATCTACTATCTTATCATCTACTAACCCGTCTTCGAATTTTTGGTTCTAGGACATCACGGTTTCCTCATGATGTTTTCCTTCACCGTTCATATTGATTGTATGTTAGTTATGCACCTTCCGGAATACATTCTCTAAATAATGGTGAGAACCGTATCAAAATCCGTTACGTAATTTATAAGAACAATGCGGTCACACAGACAGACACGAAAGCCGACTTTAATTTATAATATGTTTATATGTATAGGTAAAGATGACCTCAGACGGAATGTTATGAAGAATTTCAATGACGAGTTTATTCGCTTTAGTTTTGATAAGCGTGAGCCACAGGACCTTTGAACCTTGGCTTCCTGAAATCAGTCTATTGTTTGGGTTTTTTAGTCTTCCCGTTAGATACAATTCTTCGTAAACTCCATAACATCACGCCTTGTCCCAGAAGGGTTGGGCTGAGGTGCGCCTACCATCATCTGCCTAGCCTTTTCCCAACTATGTTGGGGTCAGCTTCCAGTCTAACCGGATGCAGCTGAATACCAGTATTTTACATGGAGCGACTGCCTATCTGACCTTCACAACCCAGTTACTGGGTATTACGACACCCCTTGGTAAGACTGGTTGTTAGACTTTCGGGCTTCGATAATATACAGGGTTATTGGTAAAACATTAACAACCTCTTAAGAGGTCATTGTACTCATAATATGAACAAGTTTTAGTATGCACGAAAAAAAAAACCGGCTGTTCCCTACATTTATGTTCGTATAACTCGTCAAAATGTAGGGAACAGCTGAATTTTTTTTTCGCGATTTCAGGTTTGGTCCCATAGTAAAAGTTGTTCATAATGATGAGTACAATGACCTTTAAGAGGTTGTTAATGTTTTACCAATAACCCTGTATACGATATTACGGGTTAAGATATGATTATATAATGAGCATGAAGTCCTGGGTTCAACTCCCGGGTCGGGCAAAGTGTTTTTTTTATAATTTCTCAGGAGAAGCCCGGAGTCTCGGAGCCCGGTTGTTAGCAATAGGCTCGCCCCATATTACATGGGGCTTAAACATAACTGGTGGGTGTACATACGCCAGCACAACAAGCTACTATACAATCTGTCAAATCTCTTTAATAGATTTTCAACTTTATAACCAAACCATTAGGTTCAAAGTTGATTGGGAAAATTTGACAGTTTCGGGTAGCTTGATATGCTGGCGTCTGCACAATAGGTGTACATCTGCTTAACCCTTTGCGGAACACAGCGTGTTGTTATGTATTATGTTATTTACAGTAGCGTTGACCTTTGACCCTGTGTGGTGTATCGCATGGTAAACAGTACGCAATAAAAAAAAAAGAACTCTCCAATCACGTCATCGTACTAAACAGGGTGTACATAAACAACAACACATTATTTTTAGGGTTCCGTAAACAAAAGGTAAAAACGGGTCCCTATTACTAAGACTCCTCTGTCCGTCTGTCTGTCTGTCATCAGGCTGTATCTCACGAACCGTGATAGGAAGACAGTTGAAATTTTTACAAATGATGTATTTCTGTTGCCGCTATAACAACAAATACTAAAAACAGAATAAAATAAATATTTAAGGGGGCTCCCATACAACAAAGGTATTTTTTTGGCATTTTTGCCTTGTGGTACGGAATCCTTCGTGTGCGAGTCCGACTCGCACTTGGCCAGTTTTTTATTTAAATTATAATTGTTAAAGAATTTTTTTTAATTAGCTCGGTTTTGTATTTCTGACCAGGAAATACATTATAGTACAATATTTATTATCTTAAATGATGAAAGATCTCTGAATCGATATTATCAATCGTCCAGAAGCTTCAGTACTTAAATAAACTCTTCAATGACAAATGAGGACCCTAATTTCGTTTCCTTAAGTACCAATATTTTGTATCGAATAAAAATAAAGTAAAATTATGCCAAATAAAAAAATATACGTAATAAAAATGTTTCGGCCTTCAGTGACCTTCCCCAATTCAAAGTCATTAGGTACCATAAACAACTTTTTTCCAAAAAAAACACAAAGATTTATCAAACTACTGACTAATGGCAAAAATCTGCTACTTCAAAATAATATTACTATTTTTTTGATTGATTTGAAAACAATTTTATTCGCTTAAATAATGATAAAGTCAAAGTCAAAGTCAAATCATTTATTTCAAATAGGCACATTAAAGGCACTTTTGAACGTCAAAAAAAAAACTAAATAGAAATGATTCTAGTCGCCCATTCCAAAAGGTAGTTTTCGTATGGAGAAGAATGGGCAAGAAACTCCACCGTTACTCTTTTAAAATGTTTTACAAGGTCTTGTATACATAATAAAAATTATATGTGAAAAGAGAAATGTATAAAAACATCGAAGTACAATTATTAATCTGCTGGCTTTAAATGGTTTAGATATATCACATGCTTCTACCAACAAGTTATTTATTGATTGTTTTTCCCAAATATAATATCTTTCTTTTTCTTAGCAAGTATGGTTAAACCCACTTGTTTACGATGCGTTGTAATATGCAAAACAGCAATATCAACTTAATTACGTGAAATTCCGTAAAGCAAAGCTCCGGAATGCAGCTAAAAAAACATAAATATTCTAACGACTAAATACCTAGTCATAGCTAAATTCTATTCGATGCTTTCAAAATTAATCAATTCGGTCTATGGAGCTTGTTTTCCTAAACTGCCGCATACAGTTATAAAATTATGAGCATGAATTTATTCTATTAACAGGGTTGAATTTTAAAATTTTAAAACTAACTTAAATAAAAACAAATTTGTTAATCAAGAATCTTATAAACAATAAGTTTTAACAAATAAATCAATTTACCTAAAACCGGCCAAAATGGCGTTAATGAGTTTTGTTTTAGGTATGAAATGTCGCATTATGATGAAAGAAAAAAGTTAATTAACACTGTACACATTCTATTCGAAACATTTAACCACATAATATTCAAGCAATGAATATAATTGCTCGAGATGGGTCGATGTCATCACAACCATAAACATACAAACAAACCTCTAAGTCAGGTTCTTACCCACTTACCTTCTACATGTCAAGATCCTCATTCAATACTGCATAATTATAGAAATATACATTAGAAATTAGCCCCACTACTAACTGCTCTGTACAATTATGATGTTACTTCCGTATAAAATCGTATTTTATTTTACACTTTGAATATGTTACAAGTAAGAGCACACTGCACTACGAAAAATCTCGCAATAAGTCTTGTAATTGTTGTTTATAATGAAAATTAACAATCCAATAACACTTAGATTTGTCACCACAATGACGTTGCGATAATTGCTCATTTATAATTATTCATACACAATAATATTCGGACCCAACACTAAATATGAAATATGTAAAAAAAACATCTTGTTTATTGATAAAACGTAATTGTACAAGTATTCAGATAAGGCAGGATTACGCGAGAACAACAAAAATATTTGTCCCCACGGAGGTGAATCACATAATTCGGAAAAACATTCTTGGTCATCCCGATTTAAAAAAAAAAGCTTTAAAAATCGCCCTGTAAATATCACTTGCACTGTGATAATTTTTCATGAAGCTCCACCAAGTACAAATTCACGAACATCCGTGATTAGTAAAGTGCTTTTAGAGGCGGAGATAATTTTCTAAATGACACCGATACCCCAATAAAGTAAATCTGACCAACAATGGTATGCAAGATGATAAAAAATGCGTGAATTGTATGTGTGTGATGCTTACGTATGACGCACGACCGCGCATCTGTGTGTGTGTTCCTGCAGAAGAGATGACTTGATGTTGCAAATGTATAAAAGCGACGCGTCGATTTCGAAATCAACACAACGATTTGAAATCCTCTAAGAAGTGTACACACGGACAGCACTGTGACCGTGAATTTAAATTTCCGCATTGTGATACCCAGTTCAGTTGTGACAAGTGGCCTGAAGAACTGTAACGTACGAAGTTTTGCAGACATTATTTTTCAAGAAGCTTTCGTGAAGTGATCTTTCAGGATGTACTCTGTTGAGGTATGTACTAAAAATTATATAATATTTTTTTTTTATTTTGATCCCCATTTTATTGTTTTTTTATTTTTATTTATTATTTACATTGCCTCTTTTACTAAAAATAATTTGTAGTTGATAAAAATACTAACTCTTAAAATATTTTCAGATCGTGCTTGCACTATGCATCGTGGCGGTGGCCAGCTTCCCCAGTCAAGACGGCAGGTGGAACCCTTACACATATGGCGACGATGGCAAGTAAGTAAATGTCAATGCAACTTGTTTATTCATTTAGACATTTAATCCGCACCGAGTAGTCTTGCATTCTAGATAACGATCTATTTACTATTACTAAGTTGGAAATTCCTGCATTCAAATACCACCGATTTATCCTAGATATAAGATCTATCCATCGATTTTAGCAAAACCATTCTTGCTAATCCCTGAAAGGTTCTCACAGTACTTAAAAATTCTAGTAAATAAAATATACTTCTACTGGGGCCCAACTAGGCCAAGTCCACTTTATCCCGGAACAACAACAAAACTTCTAAAAATACCTCGAAGTTAAACGAGAATCCAGATTTGAACTAAAAGTGGAGCAGATTTAGAGATTTTATTAATCCTCGGTAACCTAATAACGTTTCATTTGAAAGTGATTTTAATTAAGAGCACTATGCAAATGTTTTGCATCAAATTGCGGTAAAAAAGCTAACAGTTTGTGAACCATAAAGTCAAAAAATCAATTTCATTTTATTTCCGGAATCTCGCCAAGAACTCGGATATTAAAACCATATTTTAGTAATTGCGTAGAAATTTGGCATGATAATAAAAACAAACAGTAAGGAGACAATTATTTCAAAGGACATTTCTTTTCTCAGATACATTCCCAGCAACGAGGGAAAGTACATCCACGTGCCGAACCCCTACATCCACATGGACAACCCTTATGATGGTGGCTATGGACCGTATGCTCACGACTATGAGCCTTACGTTGGAGAAGCTTCCGTAGACCAGTACAGGCTTATCCAGTACCCAGGTGAAGACAACCCCTTTTACAAAGATGGATACTACAAGAACAATGGTATCAAGATCATCAAGCAGAACCATAACTACGACGAGGATAAATACGATTTTGAGTGAGTATTTTATATAAACAACAACACAATGATCAACGCGCAAAAATCATTCTAAAATAAGGGTCTAGACAATGTTAACATCGATCCGAATATTAGATTCAAACAAGATAGCCTATAAATATTTAAAATTATATCAAAATTTAAAAAAAAAACATCAAACAAAAAGACTTTAATCTCAAGTCACTAACACACAAAGAAAAATAATACATCAATAGAATAAAAAGAAAAGCCATGTAACATTAAAATGCTCTGCGCAGTTTGTAATTCAAATAATATCTTTTAACGTCAACATCGGTAAACTAAACTAAAGTAGATTCTTCGCACTAAATCAGAATCGATCACGACCTCTTAGTCACAGAAATCGTATTCGTACCCGAGATACGATATTTGCATTTATATATTCAGCAATTGCAATGAAAAAATGCAACGTCTGACTTTGTTTTGAATTGGAATTTAGAGGACAAGATTTTAGATCAAGAACATTTTTTATGTAAATGAATTAACATCAAACTTTCAATCATAAACATTAAAACGTAAATCATACACCCCGAAGGGTTAGGAGAGATGTATAGTTTTGTTTAGTCCCACGTAGTAGGGAGCGATTGACATTACTAAGGCACGAATCAAAACTTGCTAGTGCGACTGAGACATTCTGAATGCCAAAACCCAATAATATTTTGCCAAACCTGGAGTTTCCAACCCGATGCTCACACACAACAGCTGGGCTTATGTACGAGGCAGTCAACTTTAAAACATTAAACAAATTAATTGTTTCACCTACTAAAAGCAAATTGATTCCGCTCTTAATAGAATACAAAGTTATTTTTAAAGAACATTAATGTTATAATAAAACGTTGAACGAGCTTTATTCATAAATTTTAATTGATTTACAACTTTTTTGAAGCGCCAACTTATGGTAATAAAAGCATTAACATACTAGAGAAGCGTAATGTATAGATTTATTGGTTTCCCGTCTCCTACACAGATTTTGACCTTGCATCGCTGAATGTCAAGCTTATCAGGATTATTTGCATATGAAAGACTTCAAAGCCTTCTGAATTATAAATGAAAGTGCTAAATAATGATATATTCTATTCGATTAAGATGTTACTGCAAAACCGCGGGGCGTTGTCCAATAATATTGGGCGTGCAAGCTAATAAAAGTATCATTCGCTTGAGTATAGCTATAAATATTTTGCGCTCGTATTCCGGTTCCGACTTATAAAGATACGCGGCGATAAATCTTATCGTCGGATAAATAATATCAATACAAAACACATACAATGACTGTCTTCTCTAAATACTACTTCTTCTTTACAATTCAAACACTCAATTAATCAAGTTATTAATGATACTGAGGATAACCAAGCAATCAAACAAGTCCTAACAAAGTTTAATTATAGTCCTTGGTAACACAGTGGGAATAAAGCAGATGAATACTTCGTTACTATGAAAAACTACCTTGACACTATAGAGTTCGCGGGTCACAGTTCAAAATAATTTATAATCATTTACGACAACCAAATTGACATTAGAAGAGTTTGTTACAATAACTGTAATGAGAGATCGGTTTAGCGTCGATTAAAATATTGTTAACAATGAACCAATAACATCAAACAAAAATCAGTGGTTAATTACAGAGAATAACATAACTGACATAACATACGATCTAATAAATGAGGATTCAATTGTAATCGACGTGTTTCGAAAAGTAATCAAATAACAATGCACTTAAATAAAATTTAAGTGCATCTTAATAAGAACGTTAGTTTTAAAGTAAACATGAATTAATTAACTTTTTCTATTGCAGTTTCGAGACCGAAAACAAAATCCGTGCTGAAGAGAAGGCAGTTCTGAAGAACCCGAACACCATCGATGAAGGCATTGCTTCCAAGGGCTTCTACGAGTACATCGGACCCGACGGTTTCATGTACCGCGTAGACTACACCGCCGACGAGAAAGGTTTCCGCCCCTCAGTCAAGAGATTAGAAACCCCTTACTCCGGCAAGTGGATATACGAGAAAGTCAACTAAAAGAATAATATATACATCATCATCATCCACTGAATCAGTATTTTGAAATAAGTAGGCGATGTTGCATTTTCCATTGTAACCTCATTCATCTTCCGACTGACTGCAATTTATTTAACAATCACCTTCATTTAGTTCAAGATCAAAATATTGTTCACGAATATGACATTTGAATTTAACATAGCCAGGATATCATTGACGTATTTTGATGGACAGATCAACCTCAATCATAATTTGTAATGTATAATTCTTTTGGTAATGTCTAAAGTACAAAGTGGGTCAAAATGGGCATCACTCGGTCTAAGAAAGTGTCTGCTTAGATAAATGTAATTTATACTTTAGTTTTAAGTGCTTAGATATTTTTAAATTTAGATACTTATTTATGAAATGTGATAATAAATTTATATTGCAAAAAACGTTTGATTATTATTAAATTTATATCTCCTTCTTTTAGCAAACCTCAATCCGGTACTCTAGCTACCTACACGTTAACAATTCGAGACCCTAACTACAGGTGTTAGAAATAAATTAAAACTAGTAAACACATAGAATTACGATTATGTCAAAAGAATGCAAATACTTGGAGGCCTAGCTAGACCCTAAATATTTGTCTGTAATGAATGGAATTCCAACCTTTCACCTCACAAGTATTTATATAGTTTGGCAGGTATATTTTAATACTCAGTTCGGTGACATTTTCGGATAATAAATTATTAAGCTATTATTTATTTAACTACTTAGTCTAGGTCAGTCTTAACATTTAATTACACAAATCCCAAAGTATTGCTACTTTTGCAGTGAAGGGTTAGTCACCAAATATATCACTATGAGTCTAGTTCATTAGCACTACTTATCATAACCATCATGGAGAGTTTATACTGTCGAACTGGGTATCACCAACAGTCGGTTATCAAAGTTTCTGCAATTTTTACAAGAGTAGATTGGTCTGGGTCCTGAGGCAATTTAAATTTAAGGGAAAGCCTCATGATAATCATGATCATGATATTCATGATGAACATCAAATGGTAAATTATTATAATATTTGTAATGTCCATCACCATTAGGATTTATGTAGTGTGTAATTTGTATGGTTTGGCCATTATAAGAATAGCGATACCTACTCAGTACGTAGATTAGTTTTCAGGATATTATAGTAAATAGGTAAGTTAATTTATTCTCTTGTTATACTGTCTCCTTTTGTCTTTGTTATTTTTAACCTCTATGGAGTCTTGTTTATTAACCGGAACATCAAAAGGTGTAAATAGGATTATAAAAACATTTATATTCTGTTCTAAACATTTGTTACTTTTCTCACAAACTTTTACGCTTTAAGCTTGTGGAATTTCACAAGTATTTGTAGAATCTTTACAATATAAATTCTACACTACTCTTGTATGAATGTTATATATGAAAGGAACATACTAAGCACACAAAACATCGTTAGGCGTGCCATAATATAACAATGTACAAGCGTCGGAAATATAACTCCTTTTGACCTCAAGTCGCCAAGGTCCCTAAGCCAACCCATATCGCGTTGGCTTGATGAATGTTCGATGTAGGAATCCATATAATTTATTGGCGGCATATTTTTTGTGGGCCTGATTAATCGAAATCAGTCCATAACTTAGAGGTCAAATTTTCTGCCATTTGGAAAACATTAGAAGAATGAGGGTTAGAAGGAATCATTTATAAAGTAGGTAGGTAGGTGCTTGAATTTATTGTTCTAACAAGCGTCACGTTCAGAGGGCAAATCATATGAACTTCATTTTACACCAACGTAATTTTAAGGGATTTAATTTGAGGCAATCTTTTTCCTAAAATGGCAAGGTGGGTATTTAATTATGAAAAGTATCTGCTCAAAGAAGTGTTCAACAAGTAGTCCAAAAACGAGAATTTTAAAGCGTTGTTATATCTGCGTCGTAAACCTAATTACAATACTTATCAAGAACAATAAACTAAAGTGGTAGCCTTATCGAAAAGACAACTGTCTAGAATGAAATGGTTATATTAATAGGGTCACTTCGACAAACCTTACAGTATAATTCGGGCATAGTAAAGGCGTCCAACCCGGATTGGCAATAAACATCGGGATGTGAAGGCAATATTTGATCTGATAACGCGATAAATAAATACCAAAGCGCCTCGAATTTCAATAAAAATATCACGAGTTGCTCGACCAAAAATAAACGAGCCCATGCAGAGGAGAGAGGAGCGGAAGGATCGTAAAATCATGCGTGTTAGGGCACTGGCAAGAAATTTGGCGAAATTGTTTTGGCTCAAGCTTGTGGAGGCTTTTATGGAGGCAGAGGACGTTGACCGAGAGCTGTGCCAAGTGGCCGGCGCCACTCTGCCCGACGCACTGCGAACCCGAGGATGCTGCACTGCGCACCGCCTTATCTTTCTCCACGCTTCTTTCTCGAAATAATTTAAAACATTCGATACACTGCCAAATAGGTCCCGGCCAGGATTTCACCGTACGTACCCCGAAGCTAACCGGAAAAATACGATCAGAAATCCACGGTGCAACGCCCTTCCAAATATTTCTATCGAAGGACGTCCCAAGGCAAACGATATAAAAGTGGTGTTTTTTTGTAATTATATCGCCGAATGAAATTTATATGGAAATCAGGCAGAGTTCGATTAGCGTGACTTGTCTTCGAGACGATTAATATTGCTACTCAGTTACGTGAGCTTGAAATATAACGTGGTGACCCATAATGGGGCTTCGACTCCGTCTATAATCGGATAATAATACAAATTAGTGTTGTACCGTAATGTTAAACAAATCGATTATGATTATAGGTCTACTTTGTTTAGAATGCCAATGATGCATTTTTATGGCTGTTGTTTTTACAAAATGTCTATGACCGTTCTTCATCTTTTGTTTTTTTTTTTTAAGAAAGAGCCTTAACTATTTCAATGTTGTGAGTCATAAAAACTAGAAGAAGAATAAACTTTATTACAGTGAATTTTATACCAGTCTTGAAAATTATGAAAAACACTAATAGTTGTTTCTTAAGAAAATAGCTCTATTTTCAGTAATGAATTCAAAACTATCCTGCCCCACATAGAATATTGGTAGCTTGCCCTCCTATGCAATTTAAAAGTCAACTAGGGGAACGGGTTTGTATACTTTTCGTGGTCAACGGGGCGGCATGGTATAGCAATCTTTGAACTCAATTTGGTTTTACTATAGATCATTTCAAGCGAAACCATGCTTTATAAAGAAGAGCAAAGAGTTTAGAATTGTATTATATTAACATCTTTGGGTTTTATTTCATTGCTAGTTTATAATGTCAAGGGGAGGGCAGCAGAATCGTTGTGTATGATGCTAAAAAATACGCCGGAAAGAAAGATGATGTAGACTCAAACTTTAATTTAAGGGGCTTACAGGACCTAAACGCAAAAAACGTAAGTTTTAGAAACAATAAAAGTATATGATCGACTACAGTAAACAAAATCAGAAACATATATGATATTCTTCAGGATATATGCTAGGTAGATAGTGTGTTGAAAATCATGAAGATACATCTAAAAACTTTCTTTTTACAATAAAAACCATACTAATATACATACAATCATTCTGACTTTTGTCTGATTATTCTACAAGCAACATACTAAAATACTTTGTTTGTGTTTTAATTTTTTAGTCCAAACAATAGATTTTTTGTTATTTAATAATTGCTTCTTAATTTTCAATAAATTATATTATCAGCGTTGCCGTTGTGTCATCGCGCTTCTCTTTCTTTTCTATGCAATCCGAAACCGACAGTGACCGCGCTTTAGGTCATGTAAGCCCCTTAAGAGGTCTAAGGGAAGGGCCAGTCCCAATAGCAATGGACATCTATGGGCTTTTCTAAAATGTTAAAAACAGTCAAAACGAAAGGAAACGTCGGGAGGGGTCGCCCTAGAAGGACATGACCTTATTAGTGAAGTTATTCAGAAAGGTGTCAGGTGCGTAGTACTCGCAACCGGGGCGTGTGTATATGACCAGATGTATAAACAAAACGAGGCAAAAGGAGTAAGTAAGGATCGTAGCAGGTGGCGTTCTGCAGTTTCTGCCTAACCCCATGGGAATGAGTCGTGAGTTTATGTTAAAAACAGTCGAACATCAAAAGTTAATTTCTCTGTACCAAAGATAATGTTTCGATAATTCCGTATACAGACACACCCTTAGTCAAATTCGGAAGACAAAGATATCGTAAAAAGTATGTAGGTACCTAGGTACTTATGATACAAAAATGCAGACAAGATTAATAACGTGTTTTAAATCCAAACGCCGATCCAATTATCCAATCCAACCCGAAACTGAAACAAAATGTTCAGTGAGCAGATAAATTCGACGTAATTCATACAATAAAGATTGGAACAGCGATTTGTCGGTGAACCAGCGGAAGCAGGACGGTGGCGCCTCGCCTTAATTGGAGCCCGACTAACCAAAAAGATACCCTGGAACGTGATGCGGTTAAAAGAAAAAAGGGTGAAGAAACTAAATAATATTCGCTACTGTTTTTGGGTTGCGTGTGTTGGTAAAATGTTTTGGTTCCGGGGTTATACAATGTGGAGGCAACAATACGACAATAAATGAAAACAGTGGCAATAAAATCCTAGAGCAGTGGTGGCCCAGTGGTCACGGACACGACTTACGAGTTGTAGGTCGTAGGTTCGAACCCAGACAGGCGCTTTACTTTGTGTAAATTATTTCATCACCACTGCTCTTAAAACGGTGAAGGAAAACATTGTGAGGAAACCGGCATGTCCTAGAACCAAAAATTCGAAGACATGTGACCTCATCACATGTCAATCAAGAGTCAAAGAGGATGTTTTTACTAAATAACATAAATGCTTTTTTTTTGTACGGAACCCTAATGTAGTTCCGAACTTCACATAATAAGTACCTAATTATCTTTTTAAGGATCAATGTACAAAATGAAACATTCTTTCATTTCAGTGTCTACGTTTGTTTTTATAGGTACTTTCATTCGGACCGTTCTTATGTAAACTTTCAGTCTAATAATGCGGCAGAATAATTTTTGAGGTTATTTACATATCCCTAGGGATGATCCCATAGGGATGATTTTAATTAAGTATTTGGTTGTTATGGCTGGTTTATAGAATAGAATAGAATTTTATTTTTTACCAATCGGCATGCAAACATAATAAAATTATTTATATCACTATTATTACACTTATTTAGATCAATTTACAAATTACTATTATAAAATTTAAATCATTAACTTAATTAAAAATATATGTTTGTATTAACAGGAAAATATAAATTAGTATCATTAGATTATAATATATCATGTCATTACTATTACAAAATTTACACCATTATCATGACATCATTTAACATGTCATTACTATTACAAATATCATTATCAAAATGTCAGAAACCAAAATGTCAATGATCAAAATGTCAAAAATCTAAAATGTCATACCTACATCAAAATTTCAAAAATCAAGATGTCACTAATTAACAAATATTTTTCTCCGATAGGAACTCAGTTACACTGTAGTACGTTTTATCTATATTTTGGAAGATTAAAGGAGACGGATATTGAATACATAGCCGCACGCAACTCATAACTTCAGATTATAATGCAAATTAGAAAGAAAAAAGACAGAAAATACGAAAAAAAAAAAAACAAATTCCTTTATTACGATGTCAATAATTTTAAACGTCGGCTTTATTTAAAAAATCTTGTTTGTTTTCTGAATACAATGTAGGTAATAAAAGATGACCAAGAACCAAAATTACTTCTATAGTCATACAGGGTCAATGTGAGATCAATAATTGTCTGCAATTTGTTCTTCCTTTTAAGATCGAAGGAACATAATGTAAGTCTAAAAAAATTAACACAATTATTCATTTTATGTATTTGTTTATAAAAAAAACTCCTTCTTTGGCCTCGCCTTTTCTCGTTACGCGGGCTTTCCCAATCATGCGACGCCTTAAAATTCGATCTTGTTCATCTTCTGTAAGTCCCATCTTCCTCATGACCTTCGGCATTCATGTGGTTTGAGGACTTCCTCTTCCCGTCTTCTTTGCAGCCATGTCAAAATAAACTTGACATTTGAAAAACATCGTGGTTAGCTGCAACATTAAAAATGTTTGGTTCTCAAGACTATTTTTTATTATGTTTTTATGACCATAGTTAGCTAATGAGTGTTCGAAATGCGAGCACTGAAAGGATAATAAATTAATAATACAGTTTAATTGAAAGGCATATAATTATGACATACTAGCTTCCGCCCGCGGCTTATCCCGCAAGGTATGTCAATAAAAACTATCCTATGTTCTTCCCCGGGATGCAATCTATCTTTCTGCCAAAATTTTATCGAAATCCGTTCAGTGGTTCAGGCGTGAAAAGGTAACATACAGACAGACAGACAGATAGAGTTACTTTCGAATTTATAATATTAGTAAGGATGATTTTGTGCCTATAATTATGTAGATATGAGTATTTCTGCGTGGGTAGAATACAAATATGGAACCAGATAGCCTTAGCTTCAAATAATATTGCTGACCAAGACAGCGATGGTTCATACACAGTACCTATACATGTAACCACAGTATCTTACCTACCTACATTATATCCCCACATTCGGTCAACGCGAACATGTTCGCAGAAGTCCCAAATGAATATACTGTAGCTACTTATTTGGGACCAAATATATAGGTACATTAGACGATCGTTATTATGTTATGGTACTTCCAGGATTAAAAAAAACCAGGCAAGAGCGAGTCGGACTCGCGCATCGAGAGTTCCGTACCATCATATTATGTTTTTAAATTTTCACCGGCGAGCTACTTACTAGATCTCGTTCAAACCAATTTTCGGTGGAAGTATACATGATAATATACATCATATATTTTTTTTAGTTTTATCATTCTCTTATTTTAGAAGTTACAGGGGGGGGCAAATTTTACCACTTTGGAAGTGTCTCTCGCGCATACTATTCAGTTTAGAAAAAACTGATATTAGAAACCTCAATATCATTTTTGAAGACCTATCCATAGATACCCACACGTATGGGTTTGATGAAAAAAAAATTTTGAGTTTCAGTTCTAAGTATGGGGAACCCATTGTTTTTTTTCTATTTTTTTGAGAAAATCTTAATGCGGTTCACAGAATACATCTACTTACCAAGTTTCAACAGTGTAATTCTTATAGTTTCGGAAAAAAGTGGCTGTGACATACGGACGGACAAACAGACAGACATGACGAATCCATAAGGGTTCCGTTTTTGCCATTTGGCTACGGAACCCTAAAAACTGGCCAAGTGCTGTGACAGAAGTACAGACGGACAAACGGCGGACGTGATGAAATTATAGGGGTTCAGTTTTGCCATTTGGCTACGGAATCCTAAAAAAATCGGTTTTGGAGAACGTCATCTCTCACCCTAATTGCGTAACGCACTATAAATCAGAATTATTTTGAAGGCTATTGCTAACATTGCTTTTTAAGTTCAAAAAAATTGTCTGCTCATCCTACATAAATAACGCAATGAATGTTGTTAAAATGAAAGCCATTGCTACTAATAATATGTTACGCAATTACACCGTTGTTTGACAGTCTGTTTCTAAAACTCAATGGATATTTTTGCTCTCTATGACATTTTTCATGTCCTGTCCATTATGGAGTACAAATAGTCATCAGTACATCTTCAATCTACTCACAATGTACAGTCAACAAAAGAGATAAGTATGCAGGAACGTCGGATATAGTTGAAGTTTAGTAAGAAATCGGTTTCTTACTAAACTTCAACTATATCCGACGATCTTGCATACTTATCTCTTTTGTTGACTGTACTATGTAAGGATATAGAGGCTTTGTTATTTCATCATCTCCCTAGCCTTTCCAAAGAATGTTGGGGTCGGCTCCCAGTCTTACCAAATGCGGATGTACCTATTATTTACCGTGGTATTGTGTTTTAGACGTCCTACAAACATTTTACTAACCTTTTAATTACACAATTTAAATTATCATTGACTACGTTAAATACTAAGCATGCATTATAATTAATAGTTCCTTTACATTTATTTTCATCCAGTATTTCACATAATTTATAAGCTCTTAAAATAAATAACAATGTACAGTCAACAAAGGAGTTAAGTATACAGGAGCGTTGGATATAGTTGAAGTTTACTAAGAAACCGATGGATGTTCTGGACTGAAATGTAATTTAATAAATGAGCTGTTTGTTTTCTATTAATAAACTAAAATTTTATTCGAGAATATCCATCGGTTTCTTAGTAAACTTCAACAATATCCGACGCTCCTGTATACTTAACTCCTTTGTTGACTGTACATGTATAGAAAGGGGGAAGGAATCGTAGTGCATCAAACTCTGACCACGGGAAGAGCGCCCAAAAGATTAGCAGCAGCTTGCTACTACGAGTATTTGCTCTAGGTACTCTGGACGCTTTTAACGCGTACGTCTTTTTTAGGGTTCCGTACCCAAAGTGTAAAAACGGGACCCTATTACTAAGACTCCAATGCCCGTCTGTCTGTCACCAGGCTGTATCTCATGAACCGTGATAGCTAGACAGTTGAATTTTTTACAGATGATGTAATTCTGTTGCCACTTTAACAAGAAATAATAAAAATAAAACAAAATTAAAATTTAAAGTGGTATAAAATAAACGTTTTTTTCGGCGTATTATGCCTTGTGGTACGGAACCCTTCGTGTGCAAATCCGAGTCGCACTTGACCGGTTTTTTTAATATTTATATTCCCAAAAGAAAATTTATTTTATACAACGCCAATGCTTATCTAACCTTTATTAAAATATCTATGAAGTCTTTGCATATCTTTACAGTGACTACTAGATCAATCTTAAAAGTCAAATAAAGAGTGTGTCAAAGTTGATGAATACCAATAGCCAGCCAAGGTGATTCAGTTATTCACCTAATTCTATTAGTAAACATGCATCTTATTATATAACAAATTAATCTAAAAACCAAATACCAACGTAACATTAAAGGCCACATGTTGCTAAAAAACTGGCCAAGTGCGAGTCGGACTCGCACACGAAGGGTTCCGTACCACAAGGCAAAAACACCGAAAAAAAAACACGTTTGTTGTATGGGAGCCCCCCTTAAATATTTATTTTATTGTGTTTTTAGTATTTTTTGTTATAGCGGCAACAGAAATACATAATTTGTGAAAATTTCAACTGTCTGGCTATCGCAGTTCTTAAGATACAGCCTGGTGACAGACAGACGGACGGACGGACGGACATAATAGGGTCCCGTTTTTACCCTTTGGGTACGGAACCCTAAAAAGTTGTTAGACGAGTATCTTCCGCAAAACCACTTAGTAGGCGTGGCAGGAGATCATTTTACGTCAATTATACAAAATATGTCAACGTAATAAATCTTTGTTTGTCTTCCAAATCTGTGTCTAATAAAAAAATCAAGCCGGTATTCGTGTTTGTCTGTGTGACCGCGTTCTTCTTGTAAAAACTACGCAGCGAATTTTGACGCGATTTTCATCATTATTTAGAGAATTTATTCCGGGAGGTTTATGTGTTTATTAGTAAACTTACGTAGGTATAATAAAGACATCTCGATGTTTTGTCAAGTCGTAAAAACCGTGAGAAGCAGGGACGATTCGCTAGTATTATAATAAGCCTAATACGTCATTACTACGTCAATGGTGCCGATGTTTGTTCACAAACTAAACTAAATTAAAGTTCAGAGCATCTGTTTCTTTCTATTTCATTAAGAAAAGGACAGAAGAAAAAGTTTAGTTTAGTCCTGTCAAATTAATCAGCGCCTGAAGTAAACTGAAGTAATTTTAGTAGGCAAGTTTTTAATCACGTCTAAACTTGTATGGAGTAGTGTCAGGCGTTGATTACTTTGACAGGACTAAACTAAAATGTATCTTCCGTCCTTTTCTTAATGAAATAAAAAGAAAAGGATGCACTGAACTTAAATTTAGTTTAGTTTGTGAACAAGGGAATCGGCACCACTATCAACTGCCACAAATACATAAATCTGCATATAAATGAGAGCGTTCTCTTTGGGTTCGTTCCAGAATGGAGGTTAATAACAAAGTAAGGGTCTATCGGATTTTAAATGCAATTCTTTCAGTTAAACCGCATTGAAATAACATAAAAGTTTGCCGGGTGATGCTGGACTGACGCCAAATAAGGTGACTGTCGTGAACATCCGCTAGGGGCAACACGGAGCACCAAGTTTTATCCTGCAATTCCGTAGCACCTTACCACCTGTCGCATAAAGTCCAGAATCTATTACCACGGGTCACGTAACTTGGTTTCTGGTCAACTGCTCGGTTCCGGAGTCGCTGGCCACTCGTTCAGTTTTATTGCGAACCGATTGAATTTGTTGGTGATTATTACAAAGTTTCAGACCTAGTTTTCGATTCGGCGTTTTCGTTTTGTTTCCTACAACTTTAGTGGAACTGAAATGTGGGTTTGGTAACTGTTTGAAATTGGTCAAATATTAACAAAATAGAAATACACGACGTAACAGGAGAAATGTTTTGATTTGTGTGTACCTATTGTTGGTTAGCGGAGAACTAGCGAAAAATATATCTGGATTGAACAATCACAATTTTACTCATTTATTTGTCACCAATGATTTAAATTGCAACTGGGTTTATTCAGTGTCTAATGATAATTTTCACTTAACTATAATAAATTAGTAATACTAATAAGTTGACCCTTAAAAATACGAAGTTTGGAACAGCACCCCAATTTTTTTGTTGAATTGTCAACATGAAAAATTTCCATTCATTACTTACATACCGAGATCTCTTCGTGCCTCGGAAAGCACGTTAAGCCGTTGGTCCCAGCTGTCATTTGTAGATCATTGCTATCAGTCGTTAAGGGTAGTCAAGAGACCGAAAGTTTGACAACCAGAGTCTTACCAAGGAGTATTGTGACTATCGTTTTACCCAGTAACTGGGTTGTGGAGGTCGAATAGGCAGTCGCTCCATGTAAAATACTGGTATTCAGCTGCATCCGGTTAAACTGGAAGCCAACCCCGACATAGTTGGGAAAAGGCTAGGCAGATGATGAAAGTAGAGAAGGAGGAGAAGAGAAGAAGAAGAAGAATGATGATGATGATGAAGAGTATTCTATTTTATGATGATGTCAACATGAAAGGCATTGCCTCTGTAAGTGTGTTATGCAATTAGCCTGCAGTTCTATCATGCAATAGAAAAATCCTAAAAAACAAAATTAGATTTCAGATTGAATAAAACCTAATTTCAACGTCATACGTGATTCAAAATAACGTTGAAAAAACCCGTTAGTTATTCAGAGCTAGTCAATATTTAAAATGGTTTTCACTGTATAGCTTTATCGACGGGGTTAAAACTGTCCATTAAAATATTTTGAATAATAGAGCTCTCTTCAAAGAGAGTACTGTATTTTTAAAAGCCATTAGTGGTCCAGCGGATCTTTTTCAGCTTTTCATTTTAAAAACTTGATTGACTATTTACGCTGGCAACGATGCAGCGACACATAAAGTTATACCCTTTTTTTCAATTCTGTGGATAAGTCAGCCTCAGTTTAGGCTAGCCTAAAAGAGTTTTAACTGTATTAACTTGTACCAGACTGTTGGTCCAGTGGTCGCAAGTGCTACTGCTGAGCATGCGGTCCTGGCTTCGATTCCCGGGTCGGGCAAAGTTTTATTGGGTTTTTCAATTTGGGATTTCTGAGTAGCAGTCCGGAGTCTGGATTTGTGCCCAGGGTGGCGGCAAGAGGCTCGCTCTATATTAAATGTGCTGTATTTATGGATGACTAGCTGCGCCACGCGGTTTCACCCGCGTAAATGTCGACCCCATAAGAATATCGGGATAAAAAGTAGCCTATATATTAATCCAGGGTGTCAGCTACCTCTATACAAAATTCTATCAAAATTGGTCCAGCCGTTTGAGCGTGAAGAAGTAAAAACATATAAAGACGCACACACACACCCCCACACACTCACAAACTTTCGCCTCTATAATATTAGTGTGATTTAATTGAGACATAAACTTGACTGACAAAATGTGGGTGTACTACAGGTACATACACCTACATGCCTAGCTCTTCGGAGATTACAGGCGTAATGATAAGTTATTCTGTAGAACATTATGTCAACTGCTCATTATTAGCCTAAGTATATTATATTTTTAAAGCACGTTAAGCTGTTGGTCCTGCGCCTGATCTCTCTCTGGTCGTGTCGGATTGCCTTCCCATCGGACTATGAGAGTGAGGGAAGAGGGAGTGCACCTGTGTCTGCGCGCACACTTGTGCACTCTAATATCTCCCGCGCGTAAGGGTAGTCTTAGTTGAGATTGGCCGCCGTGATCGAAATACGGTCTGGAGGACTTTTATTTATTTATCAGCCTATAACATTCACTACTGGATAATGGATAATGAATTCGATCTTTGGTTACTGTCATCCAGCTTCTACCAGCCCACCTGCTAAGAAAGAAAGAAAAAACAACAAAAACAAAACGCAACGCAACGCAACGTGACGCAATAAAGAACATAAACACGAAAACAATAAGAAAGAGTGGTAGGATACGCAAAGGTCGTCGCTCCACCTAGCCTTAGAGGTCCTACCTTACTTTTACCAAAGCAAGTGCTTTTATACAGGAATTCAATAAGGGGTCTGTCAAGGAAGGGGGCCCCCTTAGGGCCGAAGCCTGCCGGGTCAGCGGGATTGTCCGAAAGGGTTACCGCTGGCCCGGAACATAAACGGCTAAGAAAAGAACACGGGTGGGTTTTAGTCAGTAAGAGTCTGACACTCCCTTCTGCTCCACCCAGAGCGGGAGGGGTCATTTGATGATTTCCGATACGCAAAAAAAAAAGGTCTGTCAAAGCTGGTTACACAAACTTTCCATCACACAATGACACACATATATAACACGTGAACAATCTGTTTATATTTTATATCAGACTCTAAACAAGAAGACGTAACAAATTCGTTTCACTTGTGTAAAGTACAAATCGAAACTATTCTAAGTTCTAAAATAATTATTAGGTAGAAATTCAAGTTAGCTTATTGTCTTAAAGGCCTTTTTTTTTTTTTGCGGATTTGAAATCTTCAAATGACCCCTTCTGCTCTGGGTGGAGCGGAAGGGAGTGTCAGACTCTTACTGACTAAAACCCACCCGTGTTCCTTCCTTAGCCCTTTATGTTCCGGGCCAGCGGTAACTTTCGGACAATCCCGCTGAGTCCTAAAGGCTAGATTGTAATTAAGTTATTAAGAACTTGCGGCGTAATTGCGTTACACACTAACAGTAGCAATGGCTTTCCTTTTGACAGTTCAACAACATTCATTGCGTTATTTATGTTGTTGAACAGACAAATTTTTCGAACATACGAAGTAATGGATTGGTAATATCCTTAAAAATAATTTAGTTTGTGATTGATGGCGTGTTACGCAAGTAGAGTGCTGGTTCTTTTTAACAAAGGATTTAAAGAAAAACTTTCCACCAGTCAGCAGAACATAAAAGATCCGAGGTTATGACCCTGATCCACAACTGCTAGCAAAAAACGGACATCACACATTTATCATTTTAAGCTAGTTATGGACCAAATAATGTTGGAAATATGTCCAAAACTATCTTTTATTATATCTATTACTGTTACTGTTAGCCTGCATCATCCCACTGCTGGGCAAAAGCCTGTCCCCGTGACTTCCAGCTCTTTCGATCCAGGGCTAAAGTGGATCACTGGTCGTTTGTTTTGTCCAGCTCGTGCCGCCATCTTCTACGGGGTCTGCCGCGACGCCTGATAGCTGTGTCAGGGCTCCACGTGGTGGTTATTTTGACCCACAGCTCATTACGGCACACGTGGCCAGCCCAGTCCCACTTCAGCGTAGCGGCTTTTTCAGCAACGTCAGTAATCTGTGTTTTGTAGCGCAGTGTGTTGTTGTGAATATGGTCTGTCAATAAATTTATCAAATAATCAATTTACCTATTAATAATTCAAAATGTTAGTTATCCATTAAGAGGAAATGCGGGTGGTCTATTCTCCATAGAAACGCTCTCGCCTGTTGTCTTTCTGGTTAATGACCATGAACCAATGATTTTTTACAGAATAATCAATATTAACTACTTCTATGTCAATATATGTTTTCCTTTTTGATGATACATTATTTTTATAAGCACTAGAATCTTCAAAAAATGCCTATTTAAACCGCTGTCAACAGAGGCCTAGTGTACAAATTTTACAACAATTAATGAAAAAAAAAACATAGGGACACAGTATAATAAGTATGTATATCGTTCTTATTCAGTTTATGAAATATTATATTATCTTTAATATTGGAGGAGGGAATAGGCGAGAGCCAAACCTCGAATTATGACTATTTACTTAGACTTTTTCAAAAGTCTCTCCGACCACATTTCCTCTTAAGCCACACTTAAGATAAGCCTTCAAAATATTAATTATTTGCAGTATTTTAATTTAAATTAATTATGTATGCAGTCTAAATGTTGGGACCTAATTACTTATGTAAGCGATGTATCATTAAATCTCAGAATTTCACCTCGGTAAGATTCTCAGTTACCAGTTAGGTAGATCCCAGGTAGACCAGCACCCTAATTGGGTATCACACTTTCAATCACAATCTGAATGATTTTAAAGGAAAAGGCTAATCCATTGCTTCATATGTTTGAAAAATTTGGCTGCTCAACAACGTAAATAACCCAATGAATGGTTACCTCACAGGTAGTGGCCTGTTTGTCGAAGGACCGATGGCCGGTGGAGCAGACGAGTCCTGGAGTGGAGACCGTGTATCGGAAAACGTAGCTTGAGACGCCCCCCAGCTAGATAGACCGACGACCGAGGACAGGGTGTTATGGCGTAGGCTGGGAAAAGCCTATGTCCAGCAGTGGACTGCGATAGGCTGAGCTGATTGGTTGATAGTGGTCTACCTAAAATCTACCTATCTACTGGTTTGTTACCATCGTAGGAATATCTACTAGAATAGTTATATACTATTCTAATTGCTTTCTTTACTGAACGTAATTGGGATACCAATATCACCACAAACAAAGGATGATGTACAAAGGGCAGGTCTGTAATCTATCTCATTTCGTTTTCAATTAATATCTGTATCGAGAATTTATATATTTTCTACTAGGTATTTAGTATTACCTAATATCAAGAGCTGGTTACATCCATAAAAGAAAGTAATATTGATAGTCTTTCAATTTAATATACGCAAAAGATAAAACGAGACCACTAAAGTAAAATTTGGCAATTAATCCCGCCCCTACCACTAAAATTCCTTCCTAATTCACTTAAGTGTGATCACAATGAGTATAAAATTCAATAAATTCGCGGCAGTACTGCGGCGTTCAAAGGAAACAGCTCCCCTAAAACTACAATCGTAAAACGGTAGTAGAATTCTTGTCTTGGGAGTAACGTATGCTAAAAAATGCAAACAGGAAAATTTAATGGTTCGTGAAGTAAGTCCGCTACGCAGAGCACCCCGGAATTGCCTTCCATGTTCTACTTGCGACCCCTACTAGGGTGACTTTTTTAAAAGTCGGTTAAAAGTCGAATAGAATATTTTTCTTATAGTTGTAACAGTAATAGTTAAGCTAATCAAATATAATAGTGCTGCTACTATTTAGCAAGAACTTTTGCTAATAAATTCATGATAATATTGATTGGTTTTACAACTAAAAACTAAAAAAACATGAAATCTTCTTTCATTTCAAGGATGATCCTGAATAAATGTACAAGTTTTTTCATGAATTTTCTCACATTATTTTTTGAAACCTACCGTTTACAGTAGGTACTGTTCGTTGGAGATATGTTTAGACATAGATAGGTACTGCGAGAGCTTTACAAGCTTTCAGTACCGGAACGAGTAATTAAAATGACGGTTTGTCATATTACCTACTTCAACAATTATTCCTAAAAGATGTTTCTACATTATTAACATTTTCAATCTTTGTTTTTTTTTGTCAGCCAAATCTAATTCATACCGTTGCTTTTTTTAAATAAATCTATGTGTTTCTCGTATAGCTTCTGCCATTTACTTTTCAAAGTAATGATAAAGGTTGCATTTAAGCACCAAATAGGCTATAATCTCTACAGTACACAGTAGGAAAACAGTCACTTGAGAGACTATGCTCCTCTGGACATACTTTTTAGGTATGTTCAGAAGAGCGTAATCCGTTGTTTAACCAACACACAACTTCTACAGGATGTTCTATTAATCGACCACTATAAACGCGAGAAAAATATGAGAACCAACAGTAACTCTAAAGAATAAGAAGAGTCCCCCTCTTATGTGGATTTCCCCAATATTACTTACTATCACTTATTATTCTAAGCTATTGACTTGAGCATGAATATTGCTCCGTTTTGTTTATGCGAGGGAGTATCATAGGATGTATGTCGCGACAGATAAGGGCATAAGTACAATAAGGCCGAAATTTACCACACACCGTATATTATCATAAATCTTTGAAAATGGGGTGAATTTATAATACGTGCCGTATCGAGTGTGTTTTAAGATTGTGTTACGTGTATTTTTTATTAGGCCTGTGTAATCGGTTGTGTCAATTTATTTTTTACCGCCGCACCCTTCATAATATAAATAACGAGAAAAATAAAAACCATTCCCTAAACGGAACTAAAAATATAAACTGTGTGTACTTACCACAAATGCAAAATCGTAAGGAAATATTCTAATCAATAACTTTTTGAAGTGAAAACTTCGGCGTGTCGGGAATTTTTTAAGATGGGAAAAACCATTGAACTCGCGCCACTGTTACCGTAAGCGACACCGCGCGTGTTTTGTTTATGAGACAATTAAAAAAATACCCGCTTCGGATGTGTTCGGCTGTCCTCGGGATGTACTCGGTTTTAATGTATATCCGATATGTCAGTGAGTGATGGCAAAGTATTCTGTCTGTGTTTTGTTTTCACTTCTGTCGGCACTCCCGGAGTGCTACTGTTTTTTTTTGTTAGCCTATACTGTCCCACAGCTGGGCATAGTTCACGTCGTGGACAATAGTGTGGGATAAACGTTTTTTAAACTGTAATATAACTACTTTTTGTAAATGCTGTAATGTATAACTGTTTTTTGTCCAAAATATATAAAATAAAATAAAGGCCTACCCCAAATCCATCCAGGTCACTGTCTCTTTTCCCGTGCCACCTCGAATTAGCCCTCGCGGTACGCGTCCAGGTCATCTAGCTCCGCTTTTCTTTTTCAAGCCATCATCAATGGCTTGAAAAAGAAAAGCGGATGGGAAATCATCAAATGACCCCTCCCGCTCTGGGTGGAGCGGAAGGGAGTGTCAGACTCTTACTGACTAAAACCCACCCGTGTTCCTTCCTTAGCCCTTTATGTTCCGGGCCAGCGGTAACCCTTTCGGACAATCCCGCTGACCCGGCAGGCTTCGGCCCTATGGGGCCCCTCCTCGATGCTGACATCTCTTTGAGGCGCGCGTGGAACACGTACGCGCCGTCCGGCACGGGCCTGGTCCTGATCGGACGGTGAGCTACCCATTACTCTCCGCCCGCAGGCCCGCGCCTACGGTGGCCGGGAGTCGTCGCGCGGCTCCCGACGCCCGGAGCGTCTCCCGCGGCGGCTGGGACGGGAGGCTCTCTCCCTGAGCCGTCCCGCCACCTCCTTCGCTAGCATGACTGCTTCGCAGAAGGAGGTGACTGCCTCCCACTCCCTCTCGCCCCGGACCATGGCTTGCACCAGGGCCGGGCGCGAGAGGTCGCCGCCGCTGCCGATCGCCTCTACGAGGACACGGCGGTGCTCCGCCCAAGCGGGGCAGACCTCCACCGTGTGCTCCACCGTGTCCTCTGGGCGATCCTGGCAATGGTGACACCCGGGCGTTTCCTCCCGCCTGATGATGTGCAGGAACCTCCCGAAACTTCCGTGTCCGGTGAGGACCTGCGTCAGGCGGTAGGTAAGGGCGCCGTGGCGCCTCTCTAGCCACTCCTCAAAGAGGGGTCTTATCGCCGCTATCGCGGCGTGCCCTGCGCTGGGTTGCGACAGTCGTTCCTTCCATGTCGCCATGAGATCGCGCCGGAGCTCAGTCCGCTCCGCAGCGATTTGCCGCGGAAGCGGAACTTCCCCCCGGCTTAGTGCCTCCGCGCGCCACTCATACACGCGCGCGAGGACTATCGCCTCCAGATCCCATGGCGGCAGTCCGGCAATGAGGCTTGCCGCCTCGCCAGAGATCGTGCGGTAGCCCCGGATAAGCCTTATGGCTACCACCTTCTGGGGCGCGTTCAGGTAGTGGGCGGCTCGCCGCCGCAGTGAACGCGCCCACACCGGGGCCCCGTATAGGGCCATGGACCGCACGACCCCCGCGTAAAGCCTCCGGCAGGAGGCGTTTGGCCCCCTCAGGTTGGGCAAGAGCCGCTTGAAGGCGGCCCCGGCCCGTTCCAGTTTGGGGGCCAAACGTCGGAATTGCTCGACGAAGTTCCACCGGCTGTCGAGGACGAGACCCAGGTACCTCATCGTTGTCTCGACGCCGATGTGAACCCCTCCTACCGTTAGTTGGGATCCCGATGGTGGCGCGTTCCGGGGCCCATGAAACGACATGGCCTCGGACTTGTGCAATGCCACCTCGAGACCCAACTGCCGGATCCTCTCCACGACTATCGCAACCCCGCGTGTCATCGCGTCGGCCGCCGCCTGATGCGACCTCCCCTGCGCCAGGACCAGCGTGTCGTCAGCGTAGCAAACCACGCTGACGCCATCAGGGAGGTCGGCCCGCAGCACCCAGTCGTAGCCGATGTCCCACAGGAACGGCCCCACGACCGATCCCTGTGGGACACCGCACGACATCTCTCGCCGGTTCCACTCCCCATCGCGACCGGGGTAGCTGACGGCTCTGTCCGTCAGATACGCCTCGACTATTCGACGGAGGTAGGGCGGCACCCGGTGATACCGGAGTGCCTCCACAATGCAGCTCCAAGGCAGGGTGTTGAACGCGTTGGCGATGTCGAGTGACACCGCCACGACGACCCCACCCTGGGACACCGCGTCCCCCGTCGTGAAGGCTCTCACGCGCATGATGGCGTCCACCGTCGAGCGCCCCTTGCGGAAACCAAACTGGCTGTCCGCAAGATCCGGCCCCGTCCTCACCAGGTGCCCGACGAGGCGGCCCACAATCACTCTCTCAAAGAGCTTGCCGACCTCGTCGAGCAGCACGATGGGCCGGTATGCGGACGGAGAGTCCGCAGGGCGCCCTGGCTTCCGAATGAGGACCAGCTTCCCCGTCTTCCAACGGAGTGGAAACTGGCCTCTCTCCAAACATGCGCTTAAGAGCGCCTCCAGTCGAGGCCCGAGAGCCCTCGAGGCCAGGACCCAGGCTTTACCCGGCAAGCCGTCGGGTCCTGGGAGCCGTCCGGTCCTGGGGGCCTGCCAAATGCATTAAGTCCGCTTTTGTACCTTTTTGTGCGAAAAGTTTAAATAAATAAGTCCCAGGTTGGGCAAGGGTTTTCTATCTGGCATTTCTTAGTAGCAGCCCAGAAACTGGATTTTTTCCCGGTTGATGACATTATACGCTCGCCTTTACATGAGACTTAAACATAGTTAGCGAAATGTGGGTGTATTATAGATACGTTACACCACTGCTCAACCTTTTGGGGAAACAAGGCATGATTTTCTGTTTTTGTGTGTGTAGTGATTTAGACTTAAAATTAATGACAACTGGATAGGTTAAGGTCAAAAACCAAAGCGGTTGTGCCCGTGTGGTTCACTTATCTGTAAAATGTCAAGTACAATATGCTCTCGAGCATCCCTACTCAAGTGCGCCCTTAAAAACATTGGCTGAACTACTAGACAAAAACTTTGATAGGGGTAACCAGGGTACACAGGGCGATGACTTCGTAAAATGAAGATAGTGACTGATTTTATGTTACACTAGCTATGCCCCGCGGTTTCACCTGCATTTATTAATAAAAAATACGTTCAAAAAGGTGATATGCATATTTTGAAAACTGCTCCATCTTTTCGTTCTTCGTTCTGTATATAGTGTACATACACCAAAAACACCAAAAAACATCAAGTGTAAATTAATGAACAGTACAAAACGCAGGGCCGTGGGGCCACTTCTGTCCAACATGCCTTCGAGTGTCACTTCAGTATTTAATTAAACGTAAACGAAAAGAGAAACTGAGAAGGTTGGGTAATTTGTCAAAATTAATTAAAAAGAAAACGGAAGAACTGAAGAATAACGTGGAATTTAACAAGATGATGTTAAACTGAAGTATTTGTTGTTGACTCTGTTTACTAAGTAGCTATTTTTCTTATTTTGTAGGTTTCAAGTGTATCTGAGAACAGGGTAATGAATCTTTTATTTGTTAATAATTTTCATTGTGTTTGCTCAAAGCTCGAAGCTCCTGAGGTATTGATACCTACCTAGTTGACAGACAGACGCGCAACTTGTTACCATAAATTCAGTACATGATGATGGGGTGTTGAAACTTTTCGTGGGTTATATGATTTAAAAGAGTGTCCGTGGAGTATAAAAAACAACTGTTTCATAGAAAAGTGCAATAATACCTACGCGGCGAAAATAATTATAATTATGGAACAACAATTTTTTTTTGTAGGTATCTACATAAAGTCCCGCTGTTGTATTTTTAAGGCTCAGTTCAGCGCCGAAAGTTTAAAATTCAACAGTGCGCTTTCATTTAGGCATTTATTTAGGTATCGTCTAGTGTAAAGGTGCTGCCACACTGCTGTTTAAAAATGTATACTAACATTACCTAACATGAAAACCTTTCTGATTTCTGAAAAGCTTTTTGATTTAATGTATTAGATCACAATGTTAGAAAATGTTTGTAAACATTTTATAACAGCAGTGTGGCAGCACCTTTAGTCAAAACGGGCATCACAATCAATCAACGCAGCCTATTGCAGTCCACTGCTGGACACAGGCCTCTGCCAGGTTGCACCACAACACCCTGTCCGGTCCGCATCCAGTCCGTCCCAGCCACCTTCTGTAGGACGTCCGTCCATCTAGCTGGACGGGGCTGGGTAACGGGTATAGGTATGTCATAATGATTTATTATGTACTAGCAGCTCCCCGCGGTTTCACCCGCATAAGTGTTGATCCCGTAGGAATATCGGAATAAAAACTACCCTATGTCCTTTCCCGGGACTCAAACTATCTCTATGCCAAATTTCATCTAAATCGGTTCAGCGATTTAAGCGTGAAGAGGTAACAGACAGACAGACACACTTTCGCATTTGTAATTAGTATGGATAGTATGGATGGTTGAAAACAAAACAATTGAATGATTTACTAAACTGTACGATGGTTTGTTAATCCACAAACCAAATTGTAAATAAAATAAATCTAGTTTACGAAACAGCAAATGAATCGGAAATTAAAATGTAGGTAACCTGTAATAGAATACAATCGACTCTGTTGTTGTTTGTTATCGAAAACATTGGCTTTTATTTGTTTATCCTAGAGCAAACTAACGGCTTGTTGTAAAAACGGATTATTTCTCTTCATTTGTTTCTGTTTTTATTTGCACCAACATAAAAAGCACATTCATATTTCGAAGTAAATATTCTTTTTATATTATTAAACTAAACCGAACATTCGAAGACTACCAACCCGCACTGGTCCCACGTGGTGGATTACTCCCTTTGACCGAGAGGAGGACTATGTCCCAGTAGTGGATACATTAGGCTGATTATGCTTATGCATATTATGTATCTAAGGTTGACTTTAAAAGAACAATCTTAGCGATAACACCGCCTATTGTGACCGCACTGACCAGTTAACCACCCTTCGTAAAATTTCTATATTTATATCTGTAATTTATATGGTTACTAGCAGCGCCCCGCGGTTTCACCCGCATAAGTTTCGATCCCGTGGGAACATCGGGATAAAAACTATCCTATGTCCTTTCTCGGGACTCAAACTATCTTTATACCAAATTTCATCAAAATTAGTTCCGCGGTTTGAGCGTGAAGAAGTAACAGACAGACATACACACTTTCGCATTTATAATAGGTATTAGTATGGATGTAATATTAGTATGGATGGTGTACATAATAAAGAGTATTCTATTTTATTCTATATTATTTTTGGATTGTTGTATCTACTCTGGACGCTTTTAACGCGTACGTCTTTTTTACATCGTTCTCACATATAATTATAAATACAACAATAATGATGTAACTAATATTTTTGTTAAAATATAATTTAAAAAAGTGTCCATGGAGTTTCTTGCCCGTTCTTCTCCATAGGTACCTACGCTTTGGGATGGGCAACCTAGCTTCATATTTTCTGACTGACCGACCTCTTGACAATTCAAAAGTGCCTCTGTAAATAAATGCTTTGAGTTTGAGCTTGTTTCTACAGTTTGTCACATAAAGTCCTTTCACAGTTAATATACTTACCAGTAACTCTGCATTACTATAAAAATCACAGTAATCTTCATTCCCATCACAATAAGTTTGTTGTTGGGTTGCTACCACTGACAGGTTTGTCAAAATCACAGTAATCCTTATTGTTATTAGAATAAGATTGCTGCTATCAGAGGTAAACTAAATGTATACGGACTGTACCTATTTTTCGATCCAAATAAACACTAAACAAGACTGCTTACTATTCCCCCTTCCTTTCCCCTAACTACAGGGGATAACCACAAAAACAAAAGAAAACATAATTTCCAACAGAAAAGACATCAAAGCAATATCCATACATCTGATCAGTCACCTTTACAATGCGGAGACTTGCAATCCAGGTTTGGCAACCCCTGTTCGTGCGGTCTTTACATACAAAAGACCGAATTGCTTCGTCTGATTGAATTATCTACCTTCCTACGTTGGGTCACGGCTTTCAAAGATATTTATGTAAACCTACTTCCTTAATATGGAACAGCTTCTTTGAACCTACAGGGTGGCCAGCTCGGATATATACGACTTTTTTTTTGTCATTATTCTGTTTTGGCGCCTAATTTTGCAGTTGTTTAATATCCATTAATTCTGCCCGCTTTTCGTCTACGTGAATTTTCTTGTTTTAACATAAAATATATTCTATGACACTCGGCAATACTGCCGCTTCCCATTAGTGAAAGAATTTTCGGAATCGGATCGAAGACATATGTACGAACCCATGCAAATTTTATCTCTTAGGAGCTTACATGACCTAAAGCGCGGTCACTGTCGGACTGCATAGAAAAGAAAGAGAAGCGCGATGGCACAACACTGGTAATTTGTTGCAAAATATAAAGCAATTATCTATTTACAAAAAATCTATTGTTTGGACTAAAAAATTAAATCACTAGTGCTTTATTATGTTGCTTGTAAAATAATCTGACAAAAAATCAGAATGATTTTAGGTATATTAGTATGGTTTTTATTGTAAAAAGAAAGTTTTTAGAGAGGTATCTTCATGATTTTTTTCATTCGTATCAAATTAGTTGTATTATGTTTTCAACATACTATCTACTTAGCATATATCCTGAAGAATATAATATATTTTTCTGATTTTGTTTACTGTAGTCGGTCATATACTTTTATTACTTCTAAAACTTGCGTTTTTTGCGTTTAGGTCCTGTAATCCTCTTAATAATATTAGAATAGATTAAGTTGAAAATATGGTGAATTCGTTATACTCAGTCTATAGGCATGACCATGATTACTGCAATACCTTCAGTAATTTTATCTTGATGTTATGAAACGGACCTTTTGACCGTAATAGTCATGTGTAGATGACAAACCAAAATGTGCCCAGCACGCCACGGTTCGACTACATGACAGACTTTGACGCCGAGGGCACGTTTTTGATTTTTTGACGTGTGGCGGTCAAAAGGTTAAGTTGTATACCCTAGGGTGGCCTACTGAGTTGGCCACCGTGTGAAGTCAATCAGTAGTGTTTGTTTTGAACGTTCTGTTCTAATATTTTCCAATTTTTCATAGCATGTGTGCTGAAATATTGAAGCAGGATTTGAAATAAGGCGGTGTGTCTGTGACGTTTGTGGAGCAATTTGTTTCCCGCTGCTGTTGTTGCCTGAAAGAAGAGAGAATGGTACTTGTTAAAGGAGAGTAATATTAGTGTTATTGTATTTACTAAGGTAATACGAACTGCCCAGGGTAATAGCACGTACGTTACGTATACGTTTGCGTACTGCAAAGGGTGACATATTTGATTACTTTCTTCAATTTTATTTTCAAATAATTACGTCACCTAATGTTTCTGTAATAAAGTTCCATTGAAGAAGAAGGTTAAGTTTTCCATTTTAAATCAAAGTAGTCTCTCTTGTTATTTATATATTCTTGTCTAAACTGAAGATAAAACTAAAAATAAATAAAACAGTCCCAAAAAGGGTACGTTATAAATACTTGACACGTCGTTACAACACAAAGACACGGAATTTTGAAATTTATGTTTCCTCAAAAACAAAAATCAGTATACAAAGGCTAGACAAAAAAAAATCCTTAATAAAAAGGAAGCGAACTCGTCAGCAATGTGTCGACCCCGAGCCAATTGAATTTCAAAGCCGACAACGTCTACCACAAAATTTATTCAAAGAATAAATCTGAAAATTTGTAGATCTAAAGGCATAAAGGCAAAGTGGCGCCGAGTCGTCGACAAAGGAATTTCTAAATTTCACGGCTTCCGCCTTGGCTGTTTGTATTTATATGAGGGCGTTGTAAGAGATGACAAACGACTGGGGGGATAAAACTGTGGCCGGTAGTGTAGACAGGCGGCGGACGAAAGGGTCATACGTGTGAAGGCAGGGGCGTGCAGTGTGGTGCAAAAGTCGCGGATCATTTTCAAAGTGATGTATTATGTGAATGCGTTTCCCCTTTGTCTATTTTTGGGGGCCTTTGTGATCGTTGAAATAGTTTGCGTAACAAATCATCGTGATTGTGCACTTATAACTACATGTTTCGTGATACAAACTTTACTGTATGTTCATTAATCACGATGCGTTCCGTCTCTATTCTTATTCAACTCCTTAAGTTATTTTTCATCTTAACATCCTTTTTACTGAATGAAATAAAATAGTGGTGAAATAATGTTTATTTTCTGTAAGTACTTAGTTGTTTTAAGATACTTTTACACGTAAATTTTTTGGTCAATATTTTAAAACTAGTTGGCGGCGGCAGAAGAAATGCCAAAACCAACTCGGAGGTCATGGTTTTTAAAGCTGTCTTTATGTTACTAGTTACTCTAGTAACTAGACTAACTAAATACGCAGTTTATGTCAAAATGAGTTGAACTACACACGTAATACATTTCAGTTTACATTAACATCCAAACACACATCGACATTTTAAAGCACGTTCATTGTTCACCTCATTGTCACAGAGTGTCAACTATTCGGAAAGTACGCAGCTCCTCAACGTCGGCGTCTCGCAGGGTCGAGTATTAATGCACGTAACCCATTGTTAACTACCTCCTCCACTGAGTGACAAGTTTGTTAGTGCACGCTCTTCACGTGAGCAACTTCACTTTGACGCTCTAGTACTGGTGGTGTGGTACTCTGTGGAGTAAAAAGTTTGAGCGTTGTAGTTTGGGATTATGATGAGGATTTTGGAGGGCTGGTTTAAGATTATTTTGATTTACATAATAGATAGATAGATTTATTTATTTTTGAGTATAATTATGGTACATTAAGATCTTAATAATAATAAACAGTTTCACATACACTACCATTGCTGGTGTAGAAATATTAAAATTAACTTACAAAGTCAAAGTGGTACCTACATATAAGTAGAAGAATTTTCTTGATGTTATTGTAATCATTTTCTTAATCTTACAAAGAACTATCTTCTGCCTGCGACTTCACTCGCGTGGAAGTCGTAAGACAAAACAATATTGTACTAAAATATCAGCCACATTTTCTGCCTGCGCAATTTTTTCGGTTTTGCTTACCGTTCTTCCTGACTTTTGTTCTTTTTGCTCGACTCCTAAAAGTCGTAGCGTGATGTTATATATGACATGTTGTCTATAGTTTTTATAGTTTTTTTTTTGTTAGTTCGGATCATGTAGAGATAATTTTTAAAATTGGTTAAGCTTTTTGAGTTTTTTTTCATTACAAACAAACATACAAAAAAACAAATCGTTTTATAATTAGTTTAGATACGCTTGGAGCGTAATATCTAAACCGATAATAATAATTACCTACTTAAGTAGGCGTATCCAAAGACAAACTCCTGGACAATAAACATTTACTTATTAGTGTCGTAGATCCACCCTCCCACCGGAGTTCGGGGTGAAGCACTTGAAGCAGCCTGCTGTGTTTCGTCGATGCGTGAGAGTTCCAGAACCTTTGGGATCTTCTGGGCACGCTCGTTCTAACATACCTAAACCTTATCCGTCGCTTTCCATCAGGCGTGATCGAGGTCAAGAACAAAAAAATAAAAGATCGTAATTATTTCTTGTTTCTTATTAAATAACTAGCTGACCCGGCAAACGTTGTTTTGCCATATAAATTATTTCTAGCTGCCCGGCGCTATCGTTCGCGTGGTGTCCAACCCCTTACCCTATCCTACTCCTACCCTACTCCTACACTACTCCTACCCTCCTCCTAAACTACTCCTACCCTACTCCTACACTACTCCTACCCTACTTCTACCCTACTCCTAACCTACTCCTACCCTACTCCTACACTACTCCTACCCAACTCCTACCCTACTCCTACCCTACTCCCACACTACTCCTACCCTACTCCTATAAGTAAATAAAAGTATTAAATACTATGTCCGTCTAAAACCGGATAAAAAGCCGGATCCTATCTATCCTTCTAAGCTACCTCCCCACCAATTTTCAGCCAAATCGGTTTAGCCGTTCTTGAGTTATAAATAGTGTAACTAACACGACTTTCTTTTATATTTATAGATTATAATCATTATCATTACTTTTTTAAATAACACAGACATAAGTATCAGAGTTAATAATACACATGATAATGTTTTAAAGATCACAATATGTTTTCTTTAGTACTATATCGTCCCAATAGATGTCGTTACGTGTTTCCACTTATTGCAATAAAAAGTTGTTATAGAATGCTTTAAATTGATTATATCTTTTGATAGATTGAAGTCATTGCGATGAAACAAAGACTAATCACTACTCCGAGTTCTACACTATATTTGAGTATAAAAATGAGCCATATTGGTTTGGTACTTTTGACGTTGAACCTGTTCAAATGAAAAATCTGTCATATCCAAACAAACAAACCGACAAACAGACAAAAATTCCAAAAATTGATGAAATGGCATCTGTTGGTTATCCTTTAACACCCCACCTATTTTTTTTTTAATATTTTCAATGTACAGAAACGCCTCGTCTACAGATTTATTATATATTATTATTATTATTATTATATTATGTATATGTATTATGTATAGAAGATATCTACATGTTTTATATTTTTATAATTGTACAATCTTAAGTAACAGTTAAGTAGTTAATCTCTCACTTAAAATATTTTTATTAATAACCTACAATTATTTACCCACTTCCTTATTAACAATCATTACATTAATTAAAGCTACAGTAGCTCAGTGAAATAAACTCGTGCTGTCAACACGACACAAAATAACCGGCCACGCACAGTGTAGGGTTCCGTAGTAGCCCGTTATCACAATAAAGTACGATTCTGTTGTTCTTTATTCTGAATATACATTATACATACATCATAATCAGCCTATAATGTTCCCACTGCTGGGACACAGGCCTCCTCTCGGTGAGAGGGAGCGGGCCGTAATCCACCACGCGGGCCCAGTGCGGGTTGGTAGATGTCTTCGAATTTTTGGTTCTAGGACATGCCGGTTTCCTTACGATGTTTTCCTTCAGCGTTTTGAGAGCAGTGGTGATGAAATAATTTAGGTACACAAAGTAATGCGCCTGTCTGGGTTCGAACCTACGACCTACAACTCGTAAGTCGCGGCCGTTACCACTGGGCCACCACTGCTCTCTCTCTTCTCTGAATATAAGTAATGGTAAAGATAACCCGAACCAGTAACCCGTTGGTACAGCGTCATCTACCTATTAATGTGAAACTTATGATAATTTATTATGGTTTTTTTTTTGTTTTTTTATTTCTTAGTTTGTTTTCAATGCAAGTCTTTACCCGTTATAAACAAGCAACTACTTCATCTTAGTCACTTTAAAGGATTAATGCTAAGGATTTTGTATTTTGGTACAAAATTATTCAACACCCAAGTTCAACGAGCATTACTGCTAAACTAATAAAGTTATCTTAACCGCTATAATTTTCCGTTAAAGCTCATGAAATGCACTATTATCGTGAATTTTTACAGATTTTTCAAGCACGCAGTTTGGCTTTTAGGAACAAAAATTTTCAGTTTAAAGTTTAATATTTCGTAAACGGAGCATTACCTAAATCAAAAAAATATTTTAGCAACCCCCAAGTCATTTTAGAAGACCTATTCAACGATACTCCACACGATGGAATAGACGACGAAAAAAATATTCATCCCCACTTCACATGTAGGTGAGCTACCATAAAAAAAAAAAAATCTAAATAAAATTTATTTTACCACTTTGTCGGCGTAATTGATATACACGCTCCTACAAAATTACAGCTTTCTAGTACTAACGGTCTCTTAGCAAAACCTCGGACAGACAGACAGATATGACGAAACTGTAAGGGTTCCTTATCAGAACTACGGAACCCTATAAAGAAACACCAATTAAAATCGGAACTATCAAAACATCAACTACCAATTATTTTTGTACCGTTGTTAGCTAATTGTTACTCGTGCCAGGCACAAAAGTAGGTAGGTACCTACTTACTGTTTACAACGAAATCGTGACCTATTTATTAATGAGACCCATTGTAAATGTGACCTAGATACTTATATAATAATGAGACCCAGAACCTAATTGGTAGGTACTTTTAACAAAAATAATGTATGCAAAAAAAGAAATTGTCATAGGAATGACTTTTAATGTAAAGTCTGGGGTCGAAAGCAATTTTCTTTTAATTTCCTAATTATAACGCAGTATAGGCAGATAGACGACCTTGTGAAGGCCGCAGGAACCCGTTGGATGCGAGAAGCACAGAACCGGTCGAAGTGGAAGTGCTTGGGGGAGGCCTATGTCCAGCAGTGGACGTCTTTCGGCTGAAATGATGATGATGATGATAGGCAGATAGATGTGAGTGGAAACGCCGGGACGCCGATCTAGGAGGACAGGACAGATTTATTAGTGACTAGCAGCGCCCCGCGGTTTCAAGCGTTATGCGCTTGTGTCGATTCCGTGGGAATATCGGGATAAAAACTATCCTATGTCCTTCCCTGGGATGAAATCTATCTCTCTGCCAAATTTTATCGAAATCTGTTCAGTGGTTTAGGCGTGAAAAGGTACAGACAGACAGACAGAGTTACTTTCGAATTTATAATATTCGTATGGATGTTCTTCAGGAAGGTCAGGTGTGTAGTACAAAAATGAGGCAAAAGGAGTAAGTATGTCAGGATCGTAGCAGGCAGGCCCCTCTTTTCCATTGGGCACTCTGCACAAGCGCCCAGGGCCAGCAAGGGACCCCCGGCTTGCCCTAAAAAAATCATTCTTTGCAGCCGCCGTTCCATTCTACGCAATACCCGATTCATTGACAAAATAATTGATTTGCAGTGCGATTTACAATTATTTTCTAGCCCCAAACTTATTATCTATTATGTTGAAGTTTGTTGCAATAATTTTTAAAACCTGAACGCGGCGGACCCAAATAAACACATAATAGGTAATAAAAACAGCGGAAGTGCAATTTTGCTTATCTACATCTTCACGGGTCACAGGGGTGCCTGCGGCCCGTGGGTGTACTCAGTGATCCTTATGTGCCCAGGGCCTCCAATAAGTGAAATTGACGGCCCTGGTTTCCACCAGGGCCGTCAGTCGTCAGCAGGTAGCGTCTTGTAATTTCTGCCTACGCCCATAGAAAGAAGGTGTAAGTTTATCTGTGTATCTAATCTGCATTCGCGATTTGTTTGCCAAAAGTGTAAACAAATATGAGTTTATGGAAAAATAACTTCAAATCCTACACAATAAAGTTCAGTTTACGCTACAACTTCAAACATTTTTACAAGTTTTTCAATAGTGCTAGTCACTCTGAAATTTACTTAATTACCATTGAAATAAAGTTGATATTATTTGAAATAATATAATTTGAATCATAAGTTTGAAAAAAGACATTATTTATGTACCTGCTAAGGTCATGTCATTTTCTTTGAAAATGGTGGCAATACGTAGTCTGTCTTAATAATAAAGTGCAAGTAAAAATGAAAGGTACATTTACATTCATAATGTAGTTCATCACTAAAAACTTTGAAAAGTTCAACCAATATTATTCTTTATTTCTCGTCTGACTGCGTGGCTGGTCGAAATACAACTCAGCCTAACCTTTCGGGATATATATACAGCGAGGTACATAATTGCGTAACACACTAACAGTAGCAATGGCTTTCATTGTGACAGTTCAACAACATTCATTACGTTATTTACGTTGTGGAGCAGACAACATTTTCGAACATTATGAAGTAATAGATTTGCAAAATCTTTCAAACGGTGATTTAAAACTGTGGTGTTACGCAATCAGGGTCTGGGTGTGATTTAAAAATTATGGTAAAATTCTTAAGGGATTGGGCAGGTCACGCAGCTGCATGTGGAGTGACCGCTGGGCAACTGTCTCCACACGGTGGGTGACGATGGACGGCGCCGCCGAGGCCGCCGAGGCCGCCTCAGGAAGAGGTGGCGAGACGACCCAGATGCGTACCGCCAGGGTTGGATAGAGGTGGCTCTATAAAGGTATTCCTGGAAGTATTTGGGGGGAGGCCTTTTGCTCAGCTGTGGGACAGTGCAGGCTAAATAAAAAAACAAAACAATCCTGTTTTAATCCAATAGGTACCTACCGCTCATAATAGGTATCGCGTAAGTACCTAAATAATATTAGCCAAGTTACAGTACAAAGTGTTGTTTAATTACTTATTATGAGTCCCAAATTATGAGTTTCGAGAAACTAAACTTAGTTAAAGACAGTTGCGGCAATATTTGTTCGTGGTTGTTGCAGTTTGCTTCAGTGTAGGCGCTTTAGTTTGCCGTATTCATGTGTGTACTTAGTATTAGTACGTTTACTACGTATTTACTTACATAATATGTAGGTAATTTATATGAAAAGCGTATAAACATGTCTGTGTAAATCCGTTCATCGTTTCTTGATTGATATTTTCTGGCAACAAAGAATAATAGGTACAAGTGTGAGAATGTAAAACTGAAACATTCTTTATTATTATGATAAACTCTTATTTTTTTTTAATAGTTTTTGTAATAAAACCTTTTAAAAGTAACCCTTATTGTATAAAGTAAATAAGAGGGAATAACTTTAAAAAAAATAATTAACGCCTTACAAAATTTTTAAGCAATACGTGGGACGTAAAAATTCAAAGAATGGAGGGAGTTTGGAGTTTTTAAAGCCTTTAAAAGTGTCAATTAGGTATTGACACTTTTAAAGGCTCGCTGCCTGTCCTATTTATCTAATCATTCAAACCTCATAATATAAATTATACCTAATTAAGAAAAATTGAAAAGAAACGATTTACATAGATGCAACTTTAAATCCCTTCCATCATTGGCGTGTCATCTCACCAATGTTAGGAGGGCATTTTTCTTTTGTAACATTAATACTATCTGATTACAATACGGACCCATAATTGGCGAAATGTGGGTGTACCTGTGCCTAACTCTTCGCGGAATACTAGCGTGATGTTACAATACGGACCTCTGAACTGTGATTTTCAATTTGCCAGAGCAAAATGACGGCTAATATAATACTAAATAATGTCATGTTGACAAAGAAGGTCAATCGTAGCCGTCATTTTAGTCTAGCAAATTAAAGAGTTTAGTTATAAGACAGTACGAACAGCGCCGCACCACAAAGTACCAGCAACATTTTTAAGCCGCTAAGCTTCTACAGTTTGCCGCTTGCAAGGTGTAGGCGCTTCTGACTGGCTGCGAAGGTGCTACAATATTAAATGTTATTGGAACTCGTATATCATACCTGTAATATCTTTGCACTATATTTCAGCTGCAGCAGACTGTAGGTTAGTAGGCCAAACAGCAATTTTAGTGGGCATTGCATAAAAGGAGTTTAAATTTTAATGTATAAACCTGAGGTAAACAATGTATGGAATTATGCACGTTATAACGTTAACCTTGACGGAAATTTAAAAGGGTCTTCATCTATATATATAAAACTAGCTGCACCTCACGGTTTCACCCGGGTAAATGTCGATCCCGTGGAATATCGGGATAAAAAGTAGTCTATTATGTTAATCCAGGATGGCAGCTACCTCCATACAAAATTTTATCAAAATTGGTCTAGCTGTTTGAGCGTGAAGAAGTAACAAACATATAAACACACACAAACACTCACAAACTTTCACCTTTATAATATTAGTGTGATAATAGTAGGATTCAAAGTCCTGACTGACTAATATATCACGCACAGCCTAAACCGCTGGTCCTAGAGACATGAAATTATTTGTGAAGAGTAGGTATTCATTAAGGAAAGGCTTTTCGAAATTCCACCCCTAAGAGGGTGAATGGGGGGAGGGTAAAATTTCACGCGGACGAGGTCGCGGGCAGAAGCTAGTTACATAATATTTCCATTCATTTTACTAGCGTGCGTTATCGTGACGTCGTAGACGTCGACGATAATAAAATCGACACTTACAAATTGCAAAAGCGCACATAGGGTGTATCTAACTTATCTATTTTTATTTTTATTTTGGCCGATAGCATAAGTTAGATGAAAATTTACATTAGACCAATTATTTACCTAATTGTTACAAGAATGTGTACGAAATTAAGGAAGAGGAGTAGGATGTAAGGATCGTGACAGGTGGCGTTCTATAGTTTCTGCTTATCCCCACGAGAAAAAGGCGTCAATATATGTATGTCTAAGTAGAATGTCTAAGACAAAACACCGACTGCTAAGACGTAACTTGACAGAAGCCATAAGTATGACTGTCTAGCTGTGGACTACGATGGGCGGATAGAGTTATACATTTAAACACTCTAGAAGACGGATTTCTGAAATTAAAAACGTTCAAAATCTAGTCGCAATCTCATCTCAGCGACAATCAATATCAAAAACTTGTCAAATATGTAGGGAAATTAGAGGTATTTTTGACAGATTGAGACTGAGATTAGACTGCGAACGTTCTTAAAATACAAGAAATGCCCCTTAGAAGACGGTACTTAACTGTATTACACTGTATGTCACTTACATGAATCACCCAAAACCCACAGAACCATGTCCAACCTTAACTACCAGAACAGACATTAAAAAGAGCCGTAAGTTCCACCCCAACATTTTCCACAAGCGCCTAAATTTCCCACATTTACATAGGTTCCCCGTATTTATGTCTACAGGAAGATTCTATTGTCGTTCATTCTACCTGAGGATCGGATAAGAATCTACTTCCTCACGTAATAAGAATAAATAAGGGTTTAGACCTGTTCCTTTCGGGTTCTTCCAGTATTGTTTTTTGGTTTTTTGTAGTAAAAAAAAAATTGGATAGGAATAAAATGTTATGTGTGAATGTGAACTGACCATATAGTCAAAATTTAGGGTTTCAGGGTTTTGGTATTATTTCAATCAACTCAGCCTATTATAGTCCACTGCTAGACATAGGCCTCTCCCAGGCTGCGCCACAACACCCTGTCCTCCGCCTTCCGCATCCAGTCTGTCCCGGCCACATTCTTTAGGTCGTCTATCCATCTAGCTGGGAGGCGTCCCACACTACACTTGCCAATACGCGGTCCCCACTGCAGGACTCGTCTGCTCCACCGGCCATCGGTCCTTCGACTGACATGGCCAGCCCACTGCCACTTCAGTTTGCTTACTCTGCAAGCTATGTCGGTAATTTCGGTTCTTTTCCGGATAATTCAAAGAGACTCCGAGCATAGCTCGCTCCATAGCGCGCTGAGCGACCTGGAATTTGTGGACCAGGCCGACCGTCATTGTCCACGTTTTGGCACCATTATGATTTGGTATTATTAGCGTTTTATATTATAAAAATTATTTGACCCAGATTTGTCTTCATATTATAAACAAATTAATTGAAAATTTTTATCACCACTGCTCTGAAAATTGTGAAGGAAAACATTCGAAGACATGTGACATCTACCACCCCGCACTGGGCCTGCCTGGTTGATTATAGCCCACTCTCTTTTGAAGAGAGGTGGCCTGTGTCCCAGCAGTGGGAACATTATAGGCTGATTATGCTAATGAATTGGAAAACGGTTAAATTGGAACAATAAAATAACTGAATCCATGACTGACGCAGTACAAAATAATCCAATGAAAAACGATAGTGACAATTTTATTTTTCAATATAAAACACTGTGCGAACATGGCATTCCAATATCCGAAAATAAAATAGAAACATTCAACAGATTTATAATAAAAAAAAACGAATAACACGACCGATTTAAATCCTTCGTGTACAACTCCAAAATAACAATGTTCCCATTTAGAGTTCCGTATAACTTTTATGTTGGAGTTAAAACTAGTAAAAACTGTAAAAAGCTGCTGCCGTAGAAAATGGCAGCGTTATTGCGACTACGGTTGTCATCTGCCGGAACTGCTGGAAGTTGGAACTTTATTAGTGCACTTACTCTTATGATCTGAGTTTATAACCTGCAGATGGCCAGGTGCTATTTGAATGAGGAAATTCGCTTTGTTGGGAAAGGAAGGCATTTTTTATGAAACAATTTTCTAGATAAACTTATGAGCGTTTACGACGTACGGCATTTCATACAAACTTTGAAGCTCTTGTGTTTCGAAATGAATGAACCGATTTTAATGAAACTTCATACGCATGCAGGATACAAAGGTCTAAAAAGTTACTTCAGAATATTTTCGTAATATCTTATTTAAAAAAAGTTAACTGGAAATCTCTGTTTCTTTGGAAAATCGGTCTAATTTGGCTGTACCTAACGCTATTTTTCGAAAATGTTCTTAAGTAACTTTTTAGACCTTTTTAGATTTTTGGTTATTGTATTACTGAATAAGTATCTATTTACTAACTAACCATTTTACTTTAATTTTTATAACAGAATCAAGTGTTATATTCGTATCAGTTAGAAATCTTTACCCAAAAAAAGTGCATGTTGTAAGATAATTTACATGTTGTATTTGCATGTTTTTGTTTTTTATTTTAAAATAACTTTGGGATGACACAAAGCACCTACAAAAGCCAAACATTGAAACTAAAGTCATTGTAAAAGTTACATTTTACGTTTTACTCGAAAAAAATATAAGGATGAATAATTTAGGGCGCCAGCCAAATCTTATCTAGCTAGAAGCGTTTTGAAACTTAGGTTGTTGGTATTACTGAATAAACATACCTATAATCAAACCATTGTTCTTTAATTTCAAAATAACAGAATCATGATGTGATTTTCTTATCATTTAAATATCTTTACACAAAATAATCTAAAAACACGCACATAAAACCCAAAGCACCCACAAAACCAATCACTGAAACTAAAGTCGTTGTAAAAGTTACATTTTACGTTTACATTCTAACTATCCTCAGTTCTAGGTAGAAGCTTGGCCGACTAAGCTCATTTTACTCTTTATAAACACTTTTATAGTGCTGTAACAAATAAAACAAACGCCCGACAGCCCTATTCCCGCCCTAGACGGAACAATAAAACAACAGCAAATTGTTACTTTCCTCAACTACTGACGTCAGTGGGAACCCTGTAAATGAAATGTCGATTTTTCTGGTTGGAACGTTTTTGTTGTAGTAACAAACAAAGAGTTGTTTATAAGTTTTTTTTTTTTTTTTATCAACAGGATTAAAAACTGTGTGACCTATGTCAACATGATATTTGGTTTGTTCAGGGCGTGAGAAATTAATTTGCTGACGCATATTAATATCCACCGTCCGATTTCGGTCGCGGTGCTAGAAATTTATACTTAATGGAAAAACCCAATAAGGCTTTGCCCGACCCGAGAATCGAACCCAGGACCCCTCGCTCAGCAATCACGTTTGCCCCACGAGACGAGGGCAGTTGACTCATATTAACTGACTTGCATAAACACTGTTGACTTTATGAATAGAAACGTGTCAATATGAAATCTTTCAAAATAACAGTTCATTGAAAATGCTTCTGCATTATGTAAGTACAGTCAAGGAACCGCACTGGAATACGTAATGTTGGAATTTAAGGCCTCCCACAAGGTGGACCGATGACCTTGTGAATGCTGCAGGAATCCGCTAGTTGCGGGAAGCACAGAACCGGTCGAAGTGGACGTCTTGGGGGAGACCTATGTCCAGAAGTGGACGCCTTTCGGATGAAATGATGATGATGAGTCGAGGAATAGCACCTTAAAGTTAATTGCACCTGACAACGTCATTGACATTGTTTGAATGAAAATGACAGTTAGATAAGATGACATGCGCCCGCCATGAGAGAAAGGATTTTGTTTAAAAATTGCTTAATATTATCGCTCATTGACCAATTCACCAAAGCTACTACTATTTCGATTCACCAATGTTTGAGCAAGAAGTCTCACAAAAACCCCAATTTTCAAAAAAACAATGGACACGGTAGTTTCAGTAACAAACATTGAGTCATTCTAACCAAATAACCGACCGTTTCAAACAAACAAAAGTAGCTAAACTCGTTTCATAGTTACGACATTAATTTAAATCATCCCAAATGAATAAATAAACAACAAGAAAAATCAATTTCAAAGACTTGTTATTTATAGATCTTTGATAATCATTTTTAAATTTAGAATGTGGTTAGATCATTCATAAAGGGAGCCGCAGTGATCAATGTTGCCGCGTGAGAAAATACAGTTCAAAATTCAAATTTGAATTTAATTTAAGTCCGTGTTAATATCTGTTGTACATGTCTGGCCAGATGGAATGCTACTAAAAGAGATTTAATGTTGCTTTTTGTATTGTGTTGTAGGTACAATTACAATGCAACTCTTATTTATTGCGTGTTGTGGTTTCGTTGATGGCGATAATCTGAGTTTTAATTCAGGATTAATTGTTTCTTTTTTGTGAATTTCGTTAAATATTGTTAATTTTGTGGGCTGTAGTTGTAGCTCTGCATAAAAGTTTAAAAAGCTCTGCATTAAAGCTCTGAAGATTTTTGTAAATTTCGTTCAGTGTTTAGCTTGATTTGTGTTTTTTTAAATAAACATAGACAACTCTCCCTGAACCTGTAGGTTAAAAAAAATACAGAGTTACAAGGACATTGATGCGCAAACTGTAACCATAACCGAAGTAACTATTTAGTAATCTGTGCCTAACTTCAGCATGACAGCATTGACATTTTTCGTCGGATCAAAAAAAAACAAACGACTTAAAAAAAAACACTTCAAAGTGAAAACTAACCTTAATTTCGGAAGTCGGTGTCGTTAGTTCCGCATTTTCCTTTTTTTGACAACGACTTCCGAAATTAAAGTTATTTTTCACTTTGTAGTGTTTTTTTTTTAAAGTCAGTTGTTTTTTTGTAAAAAAAATTATATTTTTCACTTTTTAGTTGTACCCACCCCACATAAATTCAATTAACACTATGTAAATATCAGTTAAAACATCATCAATATAAACTAAGTGAAAAAAAAATCGTATTATTGAAGCCAACTCAAAAACTATCCGAGCAGAATAATTAATAATAATATAATATAATATAATATTCCACAACTATCACACAACGCCGTCTAGTCTCAAGCTAAGCAGAGCTTGTGTTATGAGTACTAGACAACTGATAAACATACTTATATATTTCTAAATACATACATATATAGATAAATTACACCCAATTATAATCAAATTTATATGGGACCACCCCTGAGGCATACCTACCTTATCCATTAAAAAAATACATAGATATACAATTGCAGCCAAGCGGTGCTAAGCTAAGGTGCATTGAAGAATTGAAGACACCGACTAGAAGAATCATCAAAATTCGCATAGAAAATCCGGAGATGTTTGTACATTGATGCATATAACTTCTACCTAATGTATACTTAAACCTTCCTGAAAGTGTGTAGATCACGTTAATGAAAGACACATCAAAATTGGTTCATCAGTTTATGAGAAAATCGCGGACATACAAACATACATACACACGAGTCGAATACAGAACCTCCTTTTTTGAAGTCGGTTAAAAAATCAGCTGTTTCAATGTATGGAATAGGATTTTTTTTTCAGAATTTCTGTACTGATTGAAATAAAATGATGAAATGAAATGATTTATTTTTTGTAAGTAGGTTTGTACAAACACTTTTACACGTCAATCATGTTTTTTTTTTAAACTAGATGAAGTCGGCGTTTCCTATCTGACTACTCTGAGAAGAAAGGCCGAAAGAAACTCAGAGGTCACAGTCTCTTTTAAAGTCCAGACATAATCTTGGTCAGGTTATATGAAGACCATGTAGATCGATGTCTGAGGTGGTCTTTTGAGGAAAGAACCACACAGATTGAGAGTAGACATGGGTAGCTCGTGAGCTAGTGATAGAAAAGAGCTAGCTCTTTTCGATTGACGTCGCTCTCGCTCACTCAGTCGCGCGCTACGTAGCTCACTAGCTCAGTTAGCTCACTCAGACTCACTAGCTCAGTAATTCAGCGATGCACGCGACCGGCCGAACGGCTCATTCGGCTCGCTTCGGAATACTTCGTCGCATCGTTCGTTCTTCCAACAAAAGCTCTCCGACACAATCTTATCAGTTACTAGCTTATGCCCGCGACTTCGTTCGCGTGAAATTTCACCCTCTTAGGGGTGGAATTTCGAAAAACCCTTTCTTAGTGGATGCCTAATCTTCACAAAGAACACACCCTCCAAATTTCATGTCTCTAGGAGCAACGGTTTAGACTGTGCGTTGATATATCAACAATCAGTCAGTCAGTTTACCATTTTATATATATATATAGAAGATCATACGACGTAAATCACTGTAAATCTATCTTTATAGTCATTGACTTAAAGTAGAAAATACTTTGGCACATTATAAATAAAAAGGAACCGCATTGTTTCTTGCGTTTCGTTTACGTAAATTCTAAATAACTCATAAGTACTAATACCATAATATAAACAAACAGATTAGAAAAACTTATTTAAAATTATTTAACTTAGTACTTTTTCGGTTGTTTTGACGAAATGACATGCATACCGCTGCGTGACACGTGCAACGAAGTACAAATACTAATACGACCGTTCTTACTATCAAAAACCGCCACAAAATAAAACAAGATTTATTTATCGATATCCGTAATTCCTTAGTAATTTGCGTGACACGAATCAAATGAGCTAACAGTCGGCGTCTGAGCTACTGAACTATAGAAGAGCTAGTGAGTAACAAAGAATCAAAACTTCCAAAGAGCTATTGACTATTGAGCGAGCGAGCCGAAGCGCGTGCGGCGTGAGTCAGATGAGCTAACAGTCGGCGTCTGAGTCACTGAGCTAAGTGAGCTATAGAAGAGCTAGTGAGCTAGAAGAGTGATATAGCTCTTTAGAGTGAAAGAGCTACTCGCTCTTTATCTTTTCAGTGAGCTATTTCGCCCATGTCTAATTGAGAGGACCTGTCCAGTCAGTGCACGCATTTGTCAAAAATCGTGCAGCTCAACTCAAGACTTAAGGAGCTCAACGATTCCACGTTATCAGGTTGCGCGTCGATGCCCTTGCCACCCTTTATCCACTCTTCATATTTTTTTCCTCATTAAAAAAATGGAGCATAATAAAACTAACTTACCTACTTAGGTACTTGACCTTTTTATTCCTTCACTTTCGATTCGCACATACTGTCCCCATATCTCCGTCCGACAGTGCACAGATCTCTCGCCGAGTGCTCTTTGCGTTTCAATAAATCAGAAGAAATGACGGCGCGCGCGTTAAGCAGTCATCGTCCCACTGGGTGGTCGGCTTCACGACGCCTTCACGGCTATTTCACACACTACAAATACAACAAATAAAATGAAGTTCGACACGGAAACAGTGAAACTAAAAGAGAACTCGCACTTTAAGTGCGAATGCGTGAAGAGTCGGGAATTGATGAAGGCGTTCATAGAAGTGTACCTAATGTCTTTGTGTGGTTGATGTTTGTATTTTGGGTTTCAAGCTTCATTACCTAGGTTTATTTTGCCAATTGATTTTGCTAGCAGATTTTAGACATTCGTTGTGAAAAGACCAAACATCAATTATTAGCGACCGAATGTAATTTCCTGTTCCCACGACGCACCTCGTCACATCACATCACCTGCCCGCGCTATTACTTCTTTTTCGCTTAGCGTTTTTTTTCTTCATTTTGCTCGGCTCGTGAGGGCCATAGCGTGATGTTAAATAGCCTATACCCTTCCTCCAGAATAAAATTGGGCTATCAAATAAATCTCTTCTAGCACTCATGTATTTTCTTGTAAAGATACTCCAATGTTGATTTCAAATCCTGCCACGGCATTATAACTGACAAATCGATTCTAGATCTCATCGGGGATATACTTTAAATACTTTATTTATAATGTCCTGCACATTGGTATGTGTATAAATATTAATAAATAATGCATTCATCATCTGCCTAGCCTTTTCCCAATGTTGGGGTCGGCTTCCAGTCTAACCGGATGCAGCTGAATACCACTATTTCACATGGAGCGACTACCTATCTGACCTCCACAACCCAGTTACTGGGTAATACGATACCCCTTGGTAAGACTGGTTGTCAGACTTTCCGGCTTGTGACTACCCGCGTAACGACTGTCAAAGATCCACGAATGACAGCAGGGACCAACGGCTTAACGTGCTTTCTGAGGCACGGAGGGGTATGTAAAGATGGTCACCCATCCACAGTCCAACCGCGGCAAGCGTAACTTAACCTGATCGATCGACCTGTGTGGCTGTTGCATTCCTTCATAACTAATACCTAGTATTGGGACCAACAGAACGTTAAAATCTAAGAGCAATAAATAAAATATAAAATATTTTTAATTAGGTATACATTATCAACAGTATGAATTCGGATATGCTCGATTAGTTTCGGATTTGTTGAGAATCCTCCATCATAAACTCTTTCAAATACAGAACGCTCTCAATCAAAGTTCCGATAGATTGATCTTGAACAACAAAACCATGCAGAATCATTAAAAGAAAAGTTTCAAACTTTTACAGCAAAAATTCAGTGCAAAATAAAAGTTAATAAAAGAAAAATGCATAAAACAATGCAGCTGCGAGCCACAACGGTTTTGCAACAAGATTTTACCCAGCACACCTAAAATTCTCCCCTTCCGTCTGGTTTGAGCTATCTACTGCAACTGAGATCCTCGCCAGTTCATTCTGCAGACACAAATTTTTAATTTCCTTCTCTTCTTCATATTTAAATGCAGTCCGCACGTAGCACGAACTACTTGGAGCGTAATTTCACAAGTTCGGCGCCATATTTTTATTGCAATACAAACTCATAAAGTCGACACGCTACGAGTCGTATTTCATTAAATGCAAAAGCAATACTTCATTACCGCAAGCTTCCAGAAATTGTAAAAGTTCATTTCGTAATACAAATCGGATTCAACGTTATTGCAAAATGTTAATTACTCCTTGTTATAATGCAGACTTTAATCAAAATTGGCGTCTGCTACAAACTCGATTAACAACAAATAATTAGAAAAATAAACACGTACGAAACGAACTCGACTTTACCTACAACTGGAGAGTAAACGAAGTATAAAAGTAAGTTACAAAAACACAATAACATTTTTTAAGGTAAACGGAACAGGAACACAACTGCTTAAAACAATTTGCTGAAGGTGCCACTTGAAAGTGTTAACTGAATTTGAAAATGTTAAGATGCCTTCAGCGAAATTACCGGGGACCATGTTGGCGGAATGTTTGCTACCTACTCACATTGTGTTGGCATCGAGTAGCAGTAGTGTGTGGAAAATATATGTATCGTTGGTACTTTGTTTTTGCTTTTGTTGTGCATTAAACATTAAATGTAGGTCACATTGTCATTTTGTCAAAAACACTTTAGTATCACATACCTAAGTTTTTATTTTATTTTTTGGCAACTGAGCCGATGTCGACTGTACCTACTACTCGTACCACCGTTGTGTAGTGATGGCAGCGTAAAAGGATGAGCCATCTTACCTTGCACTTGTTGGTAGAATGTTTGTAGCTGAAAGAAAAGACATTTTTAACATCAGATTTTTGATTTCATTACACCCTATATTTCTACTATTAACAGAACATTGCACTATTTTACTAAATTATAATACCGACGCGGTGAGGCAATCACACAAAAAAATTGCTTTTTTTGTGATTTTTTAGGTTATGCTCGTTTTCTGAGTATTCTCGTTAGACGAAGCATAATTATTACTACCACTGTAATGTAGAGATCATAAGGAACAAATCAACATGCGTTTGTTTCATTAATAGACGCCACAATTTTTGGTGGGCCTAATTGCCAAAGAAAAAAAAAACTCCTTTATTAGTAGACCCGGTTCTATCAGTAACGATTGCGAGTGACATTTTAATGCAGACTTAAAAAACAAAAGTTAATACGAGTGTTGTTAACAATGTCACGTTCAGTTTATAGACACCCTAACAATTGGAGCATTTGGTTGTTCAAATTGAGTCAAACAAACGGAAGTCATCGACAAGATTCTATCGTAGAGTTTAAGAGCAATTTTTCTCTTAAAGCCAAACAAATGAGGCGCCATTAGATTGAGTGAGAGAGCTTAATCTATTTCTGACGAGTTCAGTGACGCCGACAAAGACGAATCGACGTTAGGCTACCCACACGGCGCGCAAAGGCGTTCCACTTCTGTTTCAATTCCACTTTTATTTGCGGATTAACTTCTTATTAGTCATTGTGCCGAGACGGGCCGGGACCGCTATCACGAGCCTTATGAATGGCTCAATTATTTTGCAGACTCAGTACGCATTCTGGGGAATTTGAACTGTATAAACGCTAAGCGTGAATTATTCGTGAAAGCTCACCCCTCTTCGTTTCGCTTGCGTTGACGATGATAATCATAAATAAGTTCATCGCTACAAAAAAAAATTAATAAAGAAGTACCGTTTGTTTAACATGTGTAAGTCTTTAGTAGCTCATGTAACACGGGTATTAATAAACTGACAACATATTTATGCTCTCTCCATGACAGATATAATGATCTCAATAAATTGTACGTGATTAAATATTCACTGTTGAACTTGACTTAAAAATATAATTTTTCGTCCTATCCAAATATATATTCGACCTTTTAATCCCACTGTGACCCACACTGAAATTTTCTTGTTTACCGAAGTGATATTGTGTTTAACTAATTGCCCACTAACCCGTATCGGTCACATTAGTGTGTTCAAGAATTAGATTTAAACCGACTTTTTGTCTGCTCTTATTTAAATGAAGGGTGTTATGTAGAAAATAGCCAGCTCAATTGCGCTGTGGTATTTCAATTTAGACTCTACGGTTAAAACAATAAGTTATAGAGTTCTATTCTTGTGATAGGTGATTCAAACGGTGACGAGCAAAAATAAATATAAAAGGGCGCAGCGGCGCGTATTTCAGAAACGACAAGTTGAAGAATGTCGAAATGTGTCATCTGTCAGTCGGCATTTAAAACGATATGTTATTCTGAAAGTGTCGCCCCGTGTCCGCGTTCGTCGTGTATCTAAATAGTTAAGCAGCTGTCTCGTTGTAAAGATTAGAGATTTTCTTAGAAGCCAATGAAAATTCCGGAGTCTTTAATGCGCTTTTCGACTTAAAATGAAACATAAATTATTAAAAAATAGTGTTAACTGTATCGGGACTAAAGTGATTTTAAAATGTGGTGTCTCCCTAAATTGATGAGTCTCCTAATATAGCTAATGCCACCACATGCGTGGTTGTAATACAGAAATAGACAATTTAATGTAGGTATGACTTATTTGGGTCATTTTTATAGATATTAAATAAATATTCATGACTGTTTGCTGTATGCTTGCAGATACAGCTATATGTTTGTTTTGCAATTGATTGGTAACAAAAATTCTCATTTTACGTCATTATCAATTTAAATATCTTTACAATAAGAACGGCTGACAGTCCTTATCTTTTCTCAAAAAGTATCTACCGGCTGCAGACGACAAAGACAAACAAAATTTACGCCGCCATACAAAATAATAGCCAATGGAATTGCAAAACTGTAAAATGCATTCACAATTTCCGTCGAAAATGCCCCAATATTTCATCACTTTGTAAAGATATTGTTTTTGCAAAGCAAAGTCGTGCTCAAAGTGACCACTTCCACCTTCAATGGAAAGTATTATGTTGCACGCTCAGCAGACGTTGTGCACTTGAAATACCTAGACCACTACCTTAGTGGTGGAATGGGCGGGAAAATAATTGTTTTTACCAATAAAATGTTGTGGTTTCACTTTTTGAAATGAAATCTTCATTAGGCGTAATTTGCACTCTTTCTGAACAGTGAACGAAATTGAACCGTCACGCTCAGGTTGGTGACGCTAGATCGGCTCTGGCAGTCGGTCGATGGATCGGCTCTGGCATTCGGTCGATGACGCTGTAACGCGTACACTCGACCCCAGTCTTAAGTTCACACACCGTCTTTTTATAAAAGGTTATCTGGAAAGCAAATAAAGGAAGTAAAGGCAAACGGGTTATGAAATAATTGGCAAAGAGAACATCATAATGCTCACAGAAATGGAGAGAACCAGACATAATTATGATGGTGTAAATCACGTAAATGCGGCATCCTATAAAACCTTTTTTGTTTTTTCATAACATTTTAGAATTTCACATCTAATTAAAACAAAAATACTCCTATCTCAATTACCTATATTTAATGTCCAAAACCACGTTAGGTATTCAATAACAGCTAAATCATTAACCAAAAGCACGAATCCACAAACATAAAATCTAAAAATACTAAATAGAAAAATTGTATTACCGAATAACTACGTATCCAATTTTCATTTCGGCACTGTAACCCTACCCGCTGTCGGTGAGCAATAACGATTTTCCGCAAACTCCGGCAGGTAATAGCTGTTGGGCTGTTGCGATGTTATATCGAGTGCATCGTGATTCCACCTCGTTATGTTCGCTGCCGAGAAAAAAATGCCTTTTTTATTTAAATACTTTGTACCTTCTGTTTAAGACCGTCCCAGACTTTGAAGGCTGGCGGAATAGTTTAACGGACGCGTCGAAACTTATTCTTATGGTGTTTAATGAGTTGTACATCAAGGATAACTATCGGGTTTATAGGGCCGATTGCTCAGTCGTTTTATGGCAAAAACAGAAGCTTGAAACAAATATCTGTCGACTCTATAACTAATTGATAGCTAGTATCAGGCAAATTCATCAGAGCAAACCCATTACAAATAAAAAAAAAAAAAAAAAAAAAAAACCGCACACAACCGATTTCACCAATGCAATTGAACACGATCAGCACATCTAAACCGTCTTCAAGATCTGTCAGTGTCAATATTCCATCACAATTTTGACACTGACAGCTCTTGAACGTGGTTTAAATTCGCCCTTAGTGTACAGCTTGGAGGCGGATCATACGCCCAGTCTAATTTCTATAGTAAGGAATATAATACCTATATTTTTATATGACACCACTGTTAACTGTACCTAATTACCTTTATAGGAGCACATATCATTCAACATCACCAACATACAGCTAAGCAACTAAGGTTATTTTCTTATTCCACCATAGGGATAGCTTCTGCGATCACAAATTCGAAGGCTTTATGAACATGATTATTTTCAATGGTCTTTGTATGTGCTTTGGTTTGGTCTATATGGACGATATTGGGAAGTGGCCATTTACTTCGAATGGTAAACGTTAGCATAACACCGTCCCAGACGTTTACGGGTGGTACTTGAAAAATATTTTTACAGACGCATTAAACAAGATTTTTAAAGCAAGATATGAAAGTTTGTGGTGGGTTTCGCCATCCGCGCCGTGTTTATTATATTGAAGATACCTATAACTTTTTAAGGGGATGGGTCGCAGGTGGGTTTGGCATGCTATAGCGTAGGTAAGTAATAAGTATGTATTTAGTGCTTCTTGCCTCGTCATCACAACCTGCACGATATTGCTCACTCTAACTTCCAAACACAATTAAAATATCAATTTACTGTAACCTTCTTGCAATCAAGGTCACTCCAACTACCAGAAGGCCACCTTGAAACTTATATCAACTTTGTATGATCAAGCATTTACGTGTAGTGTGTCTAAATAGGGGGCTAAATGATAATAGCCGCACGGGTCAATCAATCAGGTTAAGCTACGCTTGCCGCTGTCGGTTTTTGGATGGGTGACCATCCATTACATATCAAGACTACTCCGTGCCTCGGAAAACACGTCAAGCCGTTGGGCCTGGCTGTCACTCGTGGCTATTTGACAGTCGTTACGGGTCGACAGAAGTCAAAAGCCCAGAAGTCTGACAACCAGTCTTACCAAGGGGTATCGTGTTACCCAGTAACGGGGTTTAGGAGGTCAGATAGGCAGTCACTCCATGTAAAATACTGGTATCTAGTCGTGTCTGGTTAGACTGCAAGTCGACCCCAACATAGTTGGAAAAACGCAAACTTAACGTTTTATACCAATAAATACCTACATTATTATCTTAATAGATAATTATCAGCTTTAAAGTTACTAATAAAAGAATTTACAAGCAAAATCTTTGGAGTTTAACAAAGGTCTGATAAGGGTCTAGCAACGCCTCCCAGTTGGTAAATTTTGAAGATTAAGGTACGTAACCCTTCTTAAAGTTCAGTTTAATAAGGCACCTTTTAAATTGAAATGCCTTATTTAAAGCTATTAACTTATTCGATTAAGAGAAAAATATGAGAGTTTGAGCTGTTCTTACTATGTGCTGTTAGGAGAGAAGAATCAAACTCAAAACGTTTATTGCAAACGAAGTGTTCAAATATGTTATGTTGGTACTTACCTATGACTTAGCAGCCCTTTGCAACCATTTCAATATCAGCACAAATTATTTAGCATGCATTAGGTATCAATCAATCAACTCAGCCTATCGCAGTCCACTGCTGGACATGGCCTCTCCTAGGCTGCACCACAACTCCTTGTTCTCCGCCTTCCGCATCCAGTCCGTTCATAGAAATGTAAATGAGTCTGTTCTGGCTGGGGGACGTCTCACGCTACGCTTGCCGAAACGCGGTTTTCACTCCAGGACTCGTCTGCTCCGTCGGCCATAGGTCCTTCGACAACCATGGCCAGCCCACTGCCATCTCAGTGGCAATAGGTTTAAATTAATTAATTTAATTACTAGCTTTTGTCCGTGACTTCGCCCGTGTGTAGGTTGGAAATCATTCCTCAAAAACGTACTATCGCGATAAAAAGTATCCTATACTATTTGTATACGATTCTTTTTATCGCGGTAGTACGAACTCATGTCATAGCTACATAAGTGGTAAATTGCGTCGAAATCCGTTCAGCCGTTTATGCGTGAAACCGTAACAAATAAAGAAACCAACTTACTTTAGCATTTATTTTATAGTTAATATTTAGTTAGGATTTTATCTTACAAATAGCGTGTTTTATATTTTGTTACACAAAAGTGTAGATTTTCATTCCATTTCAAGTTTGCATTTTATGGTTCCTTTTTAATAGTTACCTAAGAATATCACTGAAATGCACTTTGACTTCATTAGTAGCCAAGAATCTGCTTGAAAACTTTATTCCACCTACCTTTCCATGTTTATCTTCTTTATTTTTTGTTTCTTTTTGTTGTTTATTTACCTTTCATCCAGAAACATTAAACTACCTGCCGCATGATACTACATACTATTTTATTGAGTAGTCTTCATTCCTAAACAGTAGGTATTAAAATTTCATGACGCTTAAAATCAGAGCCGTTAAGAACATTCATGATTATTAGAACAGATAACAATGATATTCATATAGAACAGTTAAATCACTGCTTTAAATCAAAAGACAATTTTATTGCCCGTTCCCAAATTGGACCGACGCGACGACGACGCGGCGACGACGTAAAAAGTTTTTATTCGGAACTTTTTCGAAGTAAAGACCAAGATGTTAGCGGGGCTTGTCTAAGTCCTATCAGGTCTCGACGTCAGTGGTCGAAGTTCAGGATTTCAGCTATTTATTGCAATCCTCGGGGATTCGGGAATTTACGCGTCGAACGATAAAAGACCGTAGTTTTATAGGGATATGCGGTAAGTTGCCGCTATCACGCCATTACAGCAACTAACTCTATTTTATAGGGCCTAAAGAACTTTTTCTCAGCCATTACATTTTAAGATTCTCAATTCTGTTATCTAGATATTAGTTGAGAGTAATGGCGCAGATTTACTTTGAGCTCTCTCTTTGTTTAAGTTTATGTCGTTTAGTTAAATTGGTCTGAATTCTAAAGCAGATTATTGCACTGTCTTCGAGTGTTTTTATAAAAACGAGAGTAATTAATTGGGCTGTAAAACTAAGAGCGTAGTCAAAAGTATACCTACTTACCTAGCAAGACAAAATATCGCATCGCTCCGTCTTGGCAGATTACCCAGTTTAAAATTTCACGTTTTTTCAAATACATTTTGTATGTCAGAAAACAACTATATCGTATTTTTGGAAGGGTAGGTGAGTGATTTGCATGAACGAAACATTCAGCTCTGTTTCTTAATTATTCAATACTAGCTTCTGCCCGCGACTTCGTCCGCGTGAAATTTCACCCTCTCCCCATTCACCCCCTTAGGGGTTGAATTTCGAAAAATCCTTCCTTGTTCCTTGTCTACATTATACAGGGAACCTCTGTGCAAAACTTCAGCTTTCTAGGTCCAAGGGTTTGGGCTGGGCGTTGATGAGTCAGTCAATCAGTCAGTCAGGACTTTTCTTTGTATTTATATATATATATTTAAAGAAGATTTTTTTTATATACTTTATTTACTTTTTTAAATACTTTTTATTTTGGCTTTTTGACGTGAATAAGTCTTTAAAATTGCTTCCTTAGTGGGAGGCAAGTCAAAAAAACCAGTGATAACAAAATCGGGGGATACAGTTTAGTGTTGCAGCTTCATATCTATCGTCTCCATCCTAAATTCAATTACACCATTGGATAGCTAAAAGATCAAAGAATTCATTACGCTAAGTGAGAACTGTGACGCATCTCGCGCGGTGGAGGGGAAAGCGAGAGGTCATTTTGCTGCGTATCAAGATTTCCACTTGTGGAAATCTTGACTCGCTAAGTGTGTATATTACTATACTAAGTGGAAATCTTGACTCGGAAAAGCTACGACGTTCGTTTAAGTTTCAATCGTCAGCTCTTGTCAAAATCTATCAAATGTATACAAAATATTAGTGTAAAATAGTGACAGTGAATATAATGTGTGTTAAAATAAAAAGAAAAATAATATCAAAAATATATTATGTCGGCCTTTATGTGTCAAAACTCCAAATCCAAATACAAAGATCGTATATGATTGGAAAGGGCTTCTCAATAGCAATCGAATGATATCAATAAAACGCCATATGACCGAGTCAAGCAGTGTCGGAAACGTAAAAGATTGAATGTGGCCGAGCGGATCAACCCCGTTACGTAAACGTATTCACGTACAACACACAGCCGTGTCCATGAGACAGTCACAACTCATTTTTTTAATACAAAACCGATAACGTAGCTAGTTGGCTAACAATTCTTAGATTCCTCCTTTTATCATTAAGTCTATAATTTCATAATGAATGTCTTCGAAATCTATATCATTGATTTCTGAAATCTTCATTTAGATTGGTAAAACGTGAACCCCGTTATTGCATAACTTAGAAGGAAAGAATATTTGTACGTAGGTGTGCACCTAGTACCTACCTATTTAATCAAAGTCTCATAAAATCTACCCTCAATCAGGTTCAGACCGATTTTCCTCTTCGATATACAAAGTCGATTTCCATACCGTCATATTTAAAGTTCATTTTTCCATTGAAATCCTTCGCGAAGTTTCCTCTAGTCACAACCGCTGTATGAAATCGATTCCACGAACTATTCCTTACATGATTGAGTAGCTTGTTGCGAGCTTAAGCTGAACGTATTGAAATATGGGCCAACGTAAGATTTAAACTTACTACATTTGGACTAGCTTTTCCAGGAAACTTGGCTCTAGGAGTACCTATTTTCATGGCTTCATTTCGCCGGTGTATAAGATTTTATAGGTAAGACCTACGGCCTATGCTTTGATAATATCTGTGATATGTTGTTTTTAGTTGTATCGTAGGGGATGAGGGGTCCTGGGCGGCAGTCGCCTCCTTCTGCGAACACGTCATGTCCCACGGGTGCGGAGGCACCCTCGCCTGTATTGCACAGGCTTCCACCAGTGCCGGACGGGAATGGCCAGGTGTTCCCGGCCATTCCCGTAGCCCCCCCCCAGACGGGGGGACATGCGGGGCCCGCCAGCTAGGCGGGCATGCGCCGGGGGGGTTGTGGATGCAAAGGCTGAGCCGGATTTCCATGACCTCCCCATCAAGGCGATGAGGGAACACCGCTGAGTTTTAGTGGGTATACTGCCACCCTGGCAGGGAGTCCCACATACTCCGTCTCTTCCCCCGACGAGCGGAGATGCGTAACGTCATTTCTCAGCAAGGAAAAAAAAGTATTGACTGAGTTGTGGATGTGGTTCTGCTGTGCTCCATGTAAAATACTGGTATTCAGCTAGACTGCACCCGGTTATACTGAAAGCCGACCTCAACACAGGTGGGAAAAGGTAAGGCAGATGATGATATTATGTTATGTATTTGAAAAATCAAAGCTTATTTTTATCCTACGATGCTCGCAGTATGTAGGAAGACTGTTTGACCTCTTGAACCGAAGGATAGTCGTGCAATTCTGTAATAATCTCACCGTGAAAACTTAGGTGGAGTGAGCGGTCAGTAGTGGAAGTCCCAAGCATATGGTGGAATGACAGCTCAATTCACCCTCCTTATTTATCCTACGATGCTCGCAGTATAGGAAACTTGCTTGACCTCTTGAAACGAAGGACAGTAGTGCAATTCTGTAATAATCTCACCGTGAAAACTTAGTTGAAGTGAGCTGTCAATAGTGGAAGTCTCAAGCATAAGGTGGAATGACAGCTCATTTCACCCTCCAGATTATGATTCCTGATGGTGATATGTTTACAGAATAGCACCACAAAAGTTAAGGGTTAGCTTATTCTTAGGCTATTTTATTTTTCACGAAAGTTTTCTATTTGCTAGTATAGAACTAAATTGAATTATCGATAAAATAACATAAATACACTACTAATATACAATGGCGTCCAAAAGTTAGTTGACATTTTTCCACTTCAGCTGCTGTGAAGCTACCTTATTTTTATTTCTCCCCACTATCTTTGCACCTCTCTCATGAGAGTGTAGGGGTTTAGACAAATTAACCCACCTCGCTTGTCTAGTACGGGTTGGTGGGTGAAATACCAATCTATAAACATAAAACAAATTCGGGTTAGTTACACCATTTATAACTCAAGAATGGCGGCACCGATTTTGATGATCTGTAATTTGTTGGATTTGTCTCCGCCCCGAATAGCATAGCATAATAACTATTAAAACATGGAAAAAATTCACGAAAAAAAAAAACATAATGAAATGAAATGATGATGATGAAATGATGAAATGAAATGATATGAAATGAAATGAAATGAAATGAAACCGTCTTTTTTGATAATATCTCGAGAACGTATTGATTTTTTTCGTTCGTCTGACTATTTTTTGAATTAGGTTTCTATGGAAAGAAAAATTAGAAACTCCTTTTCGAATTCGGGAGAAACCGAACGTCCTTTTTATGGGATTTTTTATTGGACAGGACAACGTCTGTCTGGTCAACTAATGTATTAATAAATAAATGTTAATAGAACCGGCTTTGTGAAATTAGATCGCTATAAGTTAACACAACTTCCACGCATAATGTGTAGAAGTTAACAAACATGAAAAGGAAATATTTGCAACATAATGAGAGACTAATAATGAAATAAAAACATGTTGTTTGTTTTGCCGATGAGCACACAAAGGGCTAACGACGGCAGCCAATAAATTGCGCGTCACGCCACGCACGCGTCTTAGTACACAGGGCTGTACCAAAGGAGAAATAGGAGGAATAAATAGGTACTAGAATATAAATGGAATAATAATAAATAACACCTCTTTTTCGCGGATCTCTTACTTTAGAAAAGGAGCCGGAAACCTGGTAATTAAATAGGATGCCTACGAATATGTTGTTGAGGTGAATGCGCAGTTGTTTGAAGCCAGCGAAATTCAATATTTTTCTTACGTTTTTTGCAATTTGCAAGTTAGTGTCAGGTTGTATCTTGATCAAAATATGATTCATGACTGTAGCAGTATTTACAGAATTATAATACATGTTTCTAAGTTAGATTTGTTCCATAAGAACAAGATTCCATAAGATTTTTTACAGAAAATAAATATAATTCTGTAAAAATCTCACCGTGAAAACTTAGGTGGAGTGAGTTATTGTAGTGTCAATTCCTAGCAAAACCAAACTCACTTCACCTAAGCTTTCACGGTGAGATTTTTACAGAATCGACCGTCAGGACATTATAACTTCCGGACTCAGGAAAAAGAAAAACATCATTAGAACAATTGTTTAAAAAAAAAAAGTGAATTAAATACAATTTAAATAATCTCTCACATCATTTTCAGAATTTTAAAATTATAGTAGTTTTCAGTCATCGATTTGCAGAAATCCATATTATAAATTCGAAAGTAACTCTGTCTGTCTGTATGTTACCTTTTCACGCCTAAACCACCGAACAGATTTCGATAAAATTTGGCAGAGAGATAGATTGCATCCCGGGGAAGGACATAGGATAGGTTTTATACCGATATTCCCACGGGATCGACACTTATGCGGGGAAACCGCGGGGCGCTGCTAGTAGTTCATAATTTAAACTTTAAACAAACTTTCCTGCCAACCCTGCTGTCTATTCGTAACAATGGCTGGAACAACAATTTTAGCAACGATACTAGTAACACTACACACGCATATATACATAAGGACAATGACCGTAGGTTGCTCTCGCATGAAAATTATCTTTAGTACTGGAAACGTCTAAACAGGTGTTGTTTATTATGCTCTAAAACCTGATAATGTTTTATCGCAAATCAGACTTTGTGAAACGTTCATAATTTGGCTTAGGTACAGTCTGGGAAATTAATGGTAAGCAAATTGACACCCTACGTAATTTTTTCCGTGTTATTATAGCCTTTTCATACAATTGTCAAGGAATGACAGTTGTGATTCGATTATGCCCTCATATGCTCGAGAGATTTTATTACGCGACGATTTTTTTGGCGCATTTTGTTTTTCGATGCACTGAACTGCGCTGCGATCCGACAGTGCACATTTTTGACGTTTTGGGATGCGGTCTGTTGGATTCTCAACGCTCGACTCAATGCCGAGAGTTGAAAATCCAGTACATGATAAAAAATTCGTCGCATTAAAAAAATTAATACCTACTTACTTAAATTTTTTAACGGACAGGTTAAATTGGTAGTCAATTTGCTTAACAACTATTTTCCCTGACTTTGTATATCTACCTAACTATTGAAATAAGATTGTATTCTTAGCCACATTATTCATATTCGTAGGATCCACATTTCACTTTGACTTTTATTGTTAGTATCTTCAGATACTAACAATAAAAGTTCTGCATTTGTCTGTCAACCTTTTGAGTTGGTGATGTGTTTATGTAGCACTGTTATGCTTCCTGACTGTCTTGGCTTATTTCAACACTATATCATCTATGAAATGTCATGTTACTGCATCAGCCTAATCCGCCTATAACGTTCCCACTGCTGGTACACAGGCGTTCTCTATATGAGTGGGAGTGGGCCATAATCCACCACGCGGGCCTAATGCGGTTTGCTAGATGTCACATGTTTTGAAATGTTTGGCTCTAAGGTTCTCACGATGTTTTCCTTCACCGTTTTGAGAGTGGCGGTGATGAAATTAAATACACAAAATAAAGGGCACTGGGCCGCCACTGCTCTACATGTTACTGATTTTGCAGCTATACTTTTCAAACTTGAAAACTTCAAAAACTTATTAATATTGTTGCATTTTATGCAACTCTTTAGCTGGATCCAACATTCTTCAGGAGGTACAGTAAAGTTCAATCAAAAGAAGAAGAAGAATCAAGTCGCCGCCATTACCACTGGCCCACAACTGCTCTCTACTCTCTCACATTCATATTTATCATCATCTGCCTAGCCTTTTCCCATAGGTATATGTTGGGGTCGGCTTCCAGTCTAACTGGAGCAGCAGCTGAATACCAGTATTTATATGGAGCGACTGCCTATCTGACCTCCACAACCCAGTTACTGGGTAATACGATACCTCTTGGTAAGACTGGTTGTCAGACTTTCGGGCTTCTGACTACCCGTAACGACTGTCAAAGATCCACGAATGCTTAACGAGCTTTCCGAGGCATCGTATGTAAAGATGGTCACCCATCCACAGACCAACCGCGGCAAGCGTAGCTTAACCTGATCCATCGACCTGTGCGGCTGTTATTGTTTAGCCACGGGCCCCTCTCTTACATTCATATTAAACTTACAAAAATAAAAAAATCTTCATTGCATGTTTTGTCAAGTCGTAAAAACCGCGCGAAGCAGGGGCGGGTGGCTAGTTATTTCTAAATTAGTTCTAGCTTAAATATTTACAGTGGCAACTTTTAATCTTAAGTAATGTGATGTACTTTCAGTAATGGCGTTTACTTTGCGTTCTGACTAGCAGATCTTCATTTAATAGTTTAATTTTGAACGAGAGTATCTATTATCTTTATGTCTTTTATTTTATTTTTTTTATTTTTAATGTGCGTTTTGTTTGTGCAGAATAAACCATTTTTCTTTCTTTTCTTTTTCTTTTACATAGTAATGGGGCATAGTAGGTAGTAGATTGCTAAGTAATGTTATACAGGATGACCCTGGAAGTATGGAAAAAAATTATAAAAAAAAACTATAGGTAAAAAAAAAATCTATTTAAAAAATTAATTGATAGCACACGTCGACACCCTTGCGCCATCCCATCTTCCAAGCACGGTGAGCTGTGCTGGGGCAGCTGCTGCAGGTGCGGAAAACCTCAAACGGCGCAAATACTCCAATCTCTTTGGAACGTATATGTTTGAGCCGTTTGGGGTTGAAACTCTAGGGCCATGGGGCCCGAGTGCCCACGTGGTATTTCGAGACATCGCCAAGCGGTTGGTCGACTCTTCACGTGACCAGAGGGCTGGCCTATTTTTTGGCCAAAGAATCAGCATTGCCATACAACGTGGCAATGCTGCCAGTCTTTTGGGCACGTTTCCTGTTGACAGCGATGCGGATGAATTTTTTGATGCCCTTTGATTCTTTCCTTTCCTTTTTATATACTTGTACATATTCTTATTATTATTTTAATACTGTACATAAAGTATTGATAGCACTGATAGTTTTTTTTTATGATTTGTTTCTTGAGCAATGAGCGAAGTGATTGAGAAATCCATCGGTTTCTTACTAAACTTCAACTGTATCCGACGCCCTGATTACTTATCTCCTTTGGTGACCGTACATGTGATGGATTTTATTTATGGTATTGTCAGGACTAGGTCCAAATATTGTCTTTAATTTTTATGGAATTTAGAAGACTTTCGAAAATTAATTGATTCTGGGTACCTTCTAGCACTAAACCCATCACGAGAACTGCAGAAAAGTTTCGTAAAATTTATTTTAATTATTTAACTAAGGCTATTGTAGTCCACTGTTGAACATAGGCCTCTCCAAGGCTAACGGCTGTTGGCAATTTTTGCCGACCTTCAATTCAGTTTTCAGATAATTAATAAAGTCGTTTTCATAAGTTTTATTACCAAACAAAACCTGCACCCAAATAAACCAATAAAAATACCAAATCTAAATCCTTTTAAAACCAATTCGTTCCAATTCCATAAATACAAAATCCACAAGAAAATTTACTTTGATCGATCTTTTATTTTTGATCACAAATTAGAAGCACGGGGATTAGCCTCCTAAGCGACACGCAACGGTACAAAAAGGAGTAAAGTGTTGCCAGAGCTGAGACAAATAAAGTATCAGAGAACAATGCGACGAGTCAGTGAATAATTTTAGCCCCGACGTACTCGGCGCGACGTAGTGGTACTTACATAGATATGCAGTTCCTAGAAGCGGCTGCCGAGTCTTTTGTGGGATTGGAGCGTGGATGAAGTTATTAATAGTGTACAGTGACATTTTGTACTGTAGTTTTTAGGGTTCCGTACCCAAAGGGTGCCAACGGAACCCTATTACTAAGCCGCCGCTGTCCGTTCGTCTGTCTCTTAGCGGGCTGTATCTCATGAACTGTAGACAGTTGAAATTTTCAGAGTATGAATATCTTTTGCAGCTATAACAAAAAAAAAATATAATAAAATAAATTTAATAAAAAATGAAAGAGGCTCTCTCCATACAAGGAATGCTTTTTTTTCGGCGTTTTTCGCCTTGTGGAATTTACTAATCAGTGTCTCTGGGATCCTATATGTGTGTGTTAGATTTAATTTTCTCTGTTTTCTGTAATGAGCAAGAACACCAAGCATTGTTTTTAAATTTTTGATATTGATCCCCTGAAACTTTGAGCCATTTAAATAATCCGTAAGCAACAAAGTGCAATGAGTACTTAATAACTAAAGACACATACACACAATAACATTCTTACAAAAATTCAATGACTATTAAATGATAAATGATGATGATAAATGATTTATTTTACATATTTGTTTAAACTAGATGAGGTCGCCGGTCGGCGTTTGCTATCTGACTACTCCTGAGAAGAAAGGCCGAAACAAACTTAGAGGTCACAGTCTCTTTTAAAGTCCAAACCAAATCTTGGTCAGATCATGTGAAGACTATGTAGGTTGGTGTCTGAAATTGTCTTTTGAGGAAAGAAACATACAGATTGAGTGGTGCAGTGAATGCATTTGTCAAAAATCGTGCAGCTCAACTCACAACTTGAGGAGCTCAACGATTGGACGAACAATACCAAAGAAAGGACATTTGGGTAGGCCGCGTAAATTACTCAAACTGCCAGATCATGATTAAAACTTTTTATTTAGGTTAAAGGTTTTATGGACGATAAGCATCAATTAACTGTACCGTACCTTTTTATAAACAAACCCAAACCCAATGTCAAACATGTCCTTTCTCAAAAAAAAAAAAATACTGACATTCCTCTTTTAAAAATTCAACGATTCCAGTAAATTTTTCACGTGTACCGCGCCCCGCTATCTTTACCGCCCTCGAGGGAAATAACGGACTGTCACGCGGAATATACTGGTCCACACCACAATTAGAGATACCCAGAAATTGCGTAATTAGGGGGTATTAATCGATCCTGCATAGTCTCGACCACTTCCCCCTCTTTGTTGTTAACTGGCTGGTTCTCTTCTATGTTACGCCGCGCCGGACGACAAATTAGTTTGATATATTGTTCTAGTGTTAGTTTCGCAGTTCTTGTTACTTGCTGCAGTTTATGGTTGAGGAAGAGTTTTGAGTTTATGGTTTTTGATTGGGTGTCTCGTTTGAATTAATTAGGGGTTCATTGGATGCAATAAGTTTTTTGTTAAAAACCTCCTGCTTTGGGATATCTAGGATATACCTATAGTATATAGAGGTCATGCCCTATCTCCCCAAGTTCCAAGTTCTCCATAGCTTTTATTTTTAACTAAAAGTTGTACGACTCTGTCTTGACCGAAATTGTGAATGGTACAGTCGCCGAATCAATGCTTACGTACCTACGTATTGTGTAATGTTATGTGTAATAACTTGAAAGAACCAATGAGGTAAAAAGCGTAATCTTTTCATTGCAATATGCAATACTGATAAGTGATAGTTAACAAACGACGTTGTTCTGTACTTAATTACCAAATAGGGGCTCATCGATAGAGGTGTGAATGAGTGTGAATGAGAGGAAGATTATCAAAACTTGTTTTTGCTGAAAATACAAGCTGTAATTGCCAAAGGTGGTTGTTCTGTGGATGGGTGACCATCTTTACATACCGAGACCCCTCCGTGCCTCGGAAAGCACGTTAAGCCGTTGGTCCCTGCTGTCACTCGTGGATCTTTAACAGTCGTTATGGGTAGTCAGAAGTCCGAAAGTCTGACAACCAGTCTTCTCAAGGGGTATCGTATTACCCAGTAATTGGGTTGTGGAGGTCAGATAGGCAGTCACTCCATGTAAAATACTGGTATTCAGCTTCATCCGGTTAGACTGGAAGCCGGCCCCAATATAGTTGGGAAAAGGCTAGGCAGATGATGATTGTAAAAGATTGTTTAGTTTCAACGTGTGTTGGAAATGCTGTGATTGTTATCAAATCGAGAAGCACTGTTATATTATTATTTTCTTTTTTAATTTTACGTAAAAAATGTGGCATATTTTTTCACCTAATTTAAAAGGCACATTGTTGGCAGATACAATGTGGAGAGAAAAATACGATTGGTCAATCAAATGATATGTATGATAAATATATAATTAACGTCACTAGCAAAGAAAAGAGACAGAGTAAGTTGTGCACATTGCACAACAAGTTTGACGTTTATGAATGAAATAATAAAAACTACACCGCGATTAAACGGAAAATAAGATCTTTTTCGTGCATAATTCAATAATAGTACCTACATTTGCGCAACTCTGAAAATGGTAAGGTGCAGTGTAATAAGCAGTAATAATTATAGTATGATGAAGATTGCCGGAATTTTTGGTCCCTTTTGGTGACACGGATACCATGAGTCTATAGATTACTCTGTCTACGATTAATATACACTAATATAGGTACATAACTTTATTTAACACCCTCAACAAAAGGTCAACACTTACCACGAAATTGAGGTAGACAGGTCCGAACCTCGTCCTTTCAACCCCTACTTCCTATAAGTACACCAATTTCAATCCTCAATAACTGCCATATCCGTCCGATCTCCTCAATAATAGTTCCAGAAATCCAGACGACGGAAATAGTTTCCGAAAAATTCTAAAGAATTACTGGGACTGTACTTTTTGCGTGGTCACCCCACGGCATTAGATGATCATGGGGAAGAGTAATGATGGTAAATGGCAGGAAATTACCGTGGCACCTTATCGTCTGATTCAATAACCCCATAGACCAATGGGTGTAGACTATAAGGGGAGGTAATAATGAAACTGCACGCGCAGACTTACTGGCTGTCGTGCGTCAGAACGTTGTATGTAAGTCACGAGCATAAGTATGTATACCTACACTTGGCTTTATTCAAAGACGATTTTCTCCTTTATTTTTGAATGAAATTTTATGTTATTGCGAACAAAGTATTTTCGAACCCATTGGTTTGTGTAGTGTTGTATTTCAACGTTGCATTCGTTATTTCTCAAAAAAATCGCAATTGAAAGTTTCCAAGTGTTGACAATATATTAGTGCTCGTGACTGTCCGTCCACAGTTATTTTACATTTGATTTTGCATCAGTATCCAAATCACAATAATCTTTATTGCCATTATAATAAGGATGATGTTGGATTGCTGCCATTGACAAGTGTGTCAAAATCATTGTGATCTTTATTCTCTTTACGATAAGGTTGGTGTTAAGTTGCTGCTGTCAGAGGCAATATAATTCTGAACGGACTGTAGTTTTCATTTGTTTTTTGTTTAGGCGTCCTACATTGTGTGGGGAACAAATAGTAATAAGTCATTCTTACACGAGGCAGTTAAAGTCTTGAAGGGTTTTCAAATAAATTATGTTTTAAAATGTATGTTCTTGTCACTAATGCTGTTTTTAGTTTTTGCTGGCATAATCGCCTGTAATTTTGAGTAAGGCTAGATATACTGTATTTTTGCAATCTACACGTTACTACAAGTATAATACAACAACTACATAACAATAAAAACTAAAATAGTAAATAAATAATTGTTTTTTTTTCTTATTTTTATTTGATAAATTATATTTTTTTTTAATTATTATGTTTTTTTTTACCTATATTGGTACTTTGTAGGTATTTTCTAATATTCCGGTAATTTGTTATTATTTAATCGTTCTTTTGTATGTTGTGCTATGTCTTTTGTGTGCACCAAATAAACGATATATCCATCTACTGGTTTATTTCCCAAAAAAAAAAATATGTCAAAACGAATTAACCATTAACTTATCCACGAAATATACACCATAAACTTTAATAGAACCCTCTAATATCTCAATCTCAATATTACCCAACATATTGACGTAAGTCGGAGGTGAAGAAAAAATACAGTTACTACGTGTTGATAGGGGTCAATCGATTCGTCCGATGCGGTGTTACTACTATACAGCCGCTTCAATAGGTGTAATTGCCGCCTTCGAGACTTTCTGACCGTCAATGTGACGTATTGACATGTTCCTTTATTTAAAGGCGCATCTCTACTTAGGCGAACGGTTGTTTTAAGTTCATAATATTATGTGACTTGATTTGTATACAGTTTGCAAGTATAGGTATATTTATTATCAGCCTATGGTGTTCCCACTGCTGGGACACAGGCCTCCTCTCGGTGACAGGAAGCTAGGCTTTAACCCAGTGCGGGTTGGTAGATGTCACGTCTTTGAATTTTTTATTTATTCCGGTCTGATGCCCTGAACCCCCCTCCACCCCCCCCCTCACTCGATCCCCTGCTAGTTCGTCTTCTGTTTTAATCTCTGTCTTATCCGCTTTATATCTATGGTTACTCTTTTTGAAGGGCATGCCGGTTGCTTCACGATGTTTTCCTTCAACGTTTTGAGAGCTCCTCCCTGATAGTTTGCAAAGATTGTCTATTTAATGCAGTGCAAGTAGCTGATTAGCAGACCAAGATAAAATAAAAATAGAATAAAAAGCACTGTTCCTCTCCCCTACTTATTTAAAAGTTTGTTGTGCTCGACAGGGTCCATAATTGATTCTATTATTTATACTTACCACCTGTATGTATAGATGCAATAAAGATTGAATTGAATACAAGTGATTAATGATAATTATTTATGTAATTTGGTTTTAACAAACACTTTTATACGTCAAAAATAAGTATAATATTTAAAAACTAGATGAGGTGAGTGCTTAAGCTTCTTGGCATAGGATATACTCGTACCTATGCCACGTAGAGATTGAGCCAACCATCGATTCAATCTCTAATTGGAATGTCACCCAGATGTACTTACCTAATCTTTCGTAAAAAAAACATGATACTAATAGAGGTAGGTTATTTACAGCGTACAGACACTGAACTGAAAATTACAGTACCTACTTTAAAAATGTTACAGTCTGTAACACTAGAAACTAAAATAAATCATATCGTTAAAGTTTAAAAGTTCTCGTTCGCCGCTGTGAAGAAGCGCCTTTACTTTATAAGTTGCACAGTATGGCTGTCATTAAAGTCATTTTACGCTTGTCATAAATGTACATTCTTGGAAAGTAAGCCTTTGTATGTAAAAGTATATTTTGTAACACAAGATATTATAATGTAGGCAATGGCGCCGATTCTGTTGTTCACAAACTAAACTAAATTTAAGTTCAGGCATCTTTTTCTTTCTATTTCATTAAGAAAAGGACAGAAGATAATTATTAGTTTAGTCCTGTCAAATTAGTCAGCGCCTGACGTAAATTGACGTATTTTTAATAGCCAATTTTTTAATTTCTTCTAAATTGTCTATGGAATATCTTAATTTGACAGGACTAAACTAATATTTATCTTCTGTCCTTTTCTTAATGTCATAGAAAGAAAAAGATGCATTAACTTAAATTTAGTTTAGTTTGTGAACAACAGAGTCGGCGCCAGTGTATTGTTCGAGTACAGTTAAAGAACACAACATTTTGCGATTCGTTGCGTTTTTGTTTCGGGTGACAGTAGGTACTAATATTTTCTTATTTCGATTAAATGATTAGGATCATTTTTTGCTAAAAATATCTGAACAGTGTGATACATCTGTACCTACCTACTTTCTATTGACCACAACTTTTTTTTTTTTTGCGGATGGGAAATCATCAAATGACCCCTCCCGCTCTGGGTGGAGCGGAAGGGAGTCTCAGACTCTTACTGACTAAAACCCACCCGTGTTCCTTCCTTAGCCCTTTATGTTCCGGGCCAGCGGTAACCCTTTCGGACAATCCCGCTGACCCGGCAGGCTTCGGCCCTATGGGGCCCCTCCTCGATGCTGACATCTCTTTGAGGCGCGCGTGGAACACGTACGCGCCGTCCGGCACGGGCCTGGTCCTGATCGGATGGTGAGCTACCCATTACTCTCCGCCCGCAGGCCCGCGCCTACGGTGGCCGGGAGTCGTCGCGCGGCTCCCGACGCCCGGAGCGTCTCCCGCGGCGGCTGGGACGGGAGGCTCTCTCCCTGAGCCGCCCCGCCACCTCCTTCGCTAGCATGACTGCTTCGCAGAAGGAGGTGACTGCCCCCCACTCCCTCTCACCCCGGACCATGGCTTGCACCAGGGCCGGGCGCGAGAGGTCGCCGCCGCTGCCGATCGCCTCTACGAGGACACGGCGGTGCTCCGCCCAAGCGGGGCAGACCTCCACCGTGTGCTCCACCGTGTCCTCTGGGCGATCCTGGCATTGACCACAACTTCACAATTCGATAATAAAACGTATTTCCCGGAAAATACGAACAAACATAGCATTTTGCTATTTTCTAGTCTAACCCACCCTATAAAAACAGGTTTTCCTAATGTTAACACAGTAGGTAAGCATAAAACACAATATACGAGCTAAGATTCACCTCGAAATAAAACGTGCGCCACATAAGTTGATCCGAATCTTGAGGGAACATTTGTTCAGTGAGAAGCGTGACAAAATTGTAGCGACCTACGTTTTTCGATCACTTTCGACATAGAGTAAAAATATCGTATATAGAAGTTGCACTCTTCTAAACTTGAACTTGATTGACAAGCCATTAATTGACTATCAAAATTTTGTTTGTACCTATATACCACTGTTATTCTTGGTAACTTGTATGAAATGGCTATAACACTGATATCTTGACATAGTGTGTCAATCAGCTCAACAATATAGTTCCCTGACTGTTTATGTTACTAGCTGCGCCTCGCGTTTTCACCCGCGTAAGTCTCGATCCCGTGGGAATATTGGGATAAAAAGTATCTTGTGTCCTAATTCTCAATATGCCAAATTTAATCCAAATCCGCTCAGCCGTTTTAGCGTGAAAGCGTAACAACATACATACAAAAAATCGAATATTTTCTCTTTATTATATTAGTTTAGATGTAGGTACTAATTTGTGCGAGGTTGGAGCCTCTGAACTAAACGACCCGCCACAATAGGATTATCAAAATTGTCGATGGTGACGATACAATTCTGAATGCATTAATGTTCCGTAGGTCGAAAACTCGAAACAGTGCTATTCTGTAAAAATCTCAGCGTGAAAACTTAGGTGAAGTGAGCGTGGAGTGAGCTGTCAATAGTGTCAATTCTTAGCAAAAACAACGATGAGATTTTTGAAGAATCGACCGGCTGTAGGCATTTATGATACGTTCAGATCGACAATTTCAGTTCTATACCTTCGTAATCTATGCCCTCGCCCCCTAACACTTAGCCTTCCCTTTTTACCAATTTCAAGAGCTTTTTTCACACATCAATCTCGTTCAATGCGAGGGTAATATGATGTAAAAGCGTCATACTACGTGAATGCCGGCCGTTGCCGAACCGTTCGTTAAATATATTGGAGGTTTTTTTTTTTAAGTGAATATTTTTGGAAAGGGGCTGATGCAGTTCGCTTTGAAGGTTGTGGTGTACGGGTGTAGAAAGGTTGTATGTTTTAATTGGAAATCATGAAAGAAGCAGGTTTTCGACAGGAAGATAATCATTTGCAATGTTCTGTTTTTTTCATTTATATTTGCCCATTTTCATTGCCAGCAGCTTTTATTTCCAAAGCACTTTTCAACATATTTATTCTTTACTCCTTTTATCTTTAAAAAATTCAAACTGGTTCGGCAAAAAACACTTTCAGAGAATTTTTTTTATGTTTTTCGGCGAAAACAGACAAAAAAGCTGAAAAATAAAATCGGATTCAGAAACAGGACTCTACAAAAATGTTGGAAAGGTATTGTTCTGTTATTTTCAAACAGCTTTCACGTATCTATACAATATTGTTGATCGGGATTGTTTGTGGTATGCCACGAACGCACTTGTTCAAAACATAGCACCTATAAAAACAGTAAAGGATTTTGAGCCAACACTAATTTCTATGTTGGCAACACTTTTTTTGGTATCGGTTTGACACAAAATGTTCTGTATTCATTTGTCTACAGCACATCAACCTACCCGAAACTGCCAAATTGTCCCAATCAACTTTAAACCTTGTGTTTTAGCGATAAAGTTGAAAATCTATCAAAGAAATTTGACAGATTGTAGTAGCTTGATGTGCTGGCGTCTGTATATAGACAAAACTATAATACCGGTAGCAAAATTATTAGGAGTAGTGGGTACTGTGTGTCTTATATTATGTATTAAAACACATTTCCAATGTTCACAACAACAGACGTAACAGGATTGTTTAAACAAACAAACGTCATAAAATTGACTACGCTAATAAACTCTAACATCCTGATAAAATATGACTAATCTTACTACAATGTAATCTTTATTTCTTTGTACCTTAAATTCCACTCCACACAGACACACATCCATCAAAAAAGACGCCAGAATTACGCCAGATAATTACTGAAACCTCGTTATTTGTAGACCTATACCGTCGTATCTGCCCTCAACAAACACATTATCCTATGTAACTTGGTAAGTACAGAAAAAGTTACAGCCACGGGAGCGGCGTCGGTTGATTAGGTCGGGTTCCAAATGGTCGTATGTGCTATAAACATTTTTGGGTAAACGTAATATGGAGTCGTTAGGATAATAGAATGGACCACAACGCGGCGGCTGTGCCGTTAGGGCGGTATCTGCCGATTTACTTCATGTAAACTGACAGATAAAGAAACATATCCCTTATAGCGGTTTTTGGTGTTTTCTCGGGAAATGTGGATGTCTTTATTTTGTAAGATATCTTTTGGGTCTGTCATTTAGGTCTAGGAGTAAAGTTATATCTTGGATACATTTCTATTTTATATAGGGCAGAATTTTCAATCGCCAGGGGGCCTAAAAAGGCCACTTTGGCGGAATTAAAAAAGGATAACATTATGAATCATAATATGGCGAAGACAATCCGTGTTTCAAAGCAAATCGGAAATACTAACAATAGGGCTTAAATTACATAAACTAAGTCTCAGTATTGCTGAAACACCAATGCAGTCTTAATTTTCACAAAACGAAAACACTGACAGAAGTGAAAACTTGAAAAAGCATAATAATTTTATAAATATGTTTGAAGGCCATTCTTCCCAAAGAAAATGTACCGCGCGTTGATGTCTTTATAATGGCCAAAACTTAAAACAGAGGTGTCGGTTCCGGTAACAGTGCCACAAGTTCAATGGTCTTTTCCCATCTCCAAAAATACCCAAAGCGCCTAAAGAAATATACACTTTAAAAAAATTAAAAATATTTACAACCAGTCCCAAACCAAGCTTATCCTAGACCACTGCTAAAACCAAGGAAAACGGACAGAAAAACTACAGCACTGGCACTGCGTGCTAAAAGCAAAATGCATAGCACAGTACCTACCCATTAAATATCTCCATAGGCTTAGCCTTTTGCCAGCTATGTTGGGTTAGCTGCCAGCCTAACCCAGATGCGGCTGAATATCAGTATTTCACTGGTAGCAACTGCAATCTGACCTCTCTAACCCGAATACTGGGGGAGACCGAATTCGGTTAGTAGAAGCATTACACATAGGTATTATGTTATAGCTACCAATGCTGCTTGAAAACCTCAAACATGTCTATGACATTTGTATCTGTATTGTATTACTAGATAACATATGACAAGGGAACCCCCCTTGCCTTGTCATATGTTATCTAGTAATACAGATAACATATGACAATTGTCGACTTTTATTTTATTTGATTTGGGAAACAAACAGATGCAATAACAAATATAAGTATACAATTAGTTCAACACAATCCAGAAACAGTTTCCACAGATTTTATATGTACCTAAGTGTAACAACAACCAGAAGTTCATACCGTTACAGTTTACAGAATTTACAATTGATTATTATGTAACTCATTATTATTGTTTAAATTTCCATGCCAAAATATTTCGTATACAAATTTGAATTTGGGTAGAGAAAGGCGAAAAATAACTAAATCTTGATTTGCTTTTAATGAAATCGTTGTACAGACAACATGCTCTTTTACGAGATAAAAGCATTCTTGTCATAGGGGGAAGTCCCCTAGTGACGGACACATAAGGTTTTCCGAAAATAAAATTAAAACTACTTCGAGAAATATGTATTTATTCATGAATTAGTTAAATGAACAAAATATAAAATCAAAATCAATTAACAAAAATACAACCTCTGCGTAAACATAATCTTGAAACGTTAATTAAATGTTGGTAGAAAAAAGTTAGTCTTTAACATTGGCACCTAGTACCGGACGGGTTAATCTTCAAACCCCAAGCGCCAGAAATTCTTAAAACATCGTGCATCTATCACATATATAGGTATCTCCACATTCCGGAACGTCTGCACATGCTTCATGGGCCTATTCTTGGCAGCTGGAGCATTGTTTCCAGTCCTCGTCGTGGTCCTTTAAACACACCACAAGTAGTTTTTTCCATATTAGATATTACAGTTTTCAAACTTTGCTGATCCCATTTTCCTATCTTTTTTGTCTCTTCCATGTTGAAATATCTCCCTCCTTCTATCCTGTAAAACAACAAACAATCATTATTATGATAAGTATACATGCTTAGTAAAAAAGCCAACCTATAAACTGTCCGGTGGTAAGGGACGACTTTGTATCCGGAGGTAGGGGACAGGGAATGTCCAAAATTACATATTTCATACTAAAACTGTTTAAGTAATTAATAAAAACTTTCACAATTTACGAATTATTATGGAACACTGTCTTTATTAACAAATAACAAAACGATTAAACACAAAACCATAGCAGTAATACTCACTTGAAATTTACGAGACGCAACGCTTTCCCGCCAAAAACAGCAATTCACCTCTCCCACCGCGGCTGTACGCCTCACTGGCAAACCGCGTTGCGTGATCCTGTATCGCTACGTTCCCCCGCGCCCCTTTCACCAATATTTGAATAGATCGCGTTGTCGTTTGTCGAGATAGTACGAGTGTCCGACGCTAGGTGCCGTCCGGCGCTACGGGACTTCCCCCTAATTGGTTCGGGAGAAACCAATTTGGAATAGAGTTCTTTTGCGTGCATTTAAGCGTGGACATCCAAAACTTATTTTGCTGTATTTATAATAATAATATTTTAGTAAGTACATGTTTATAAAAAAGAAGCATCAACAAATTAGATCCCATCGCTGTCAACAGGAAATGGCCCTAAACTAAAGGCTGGCAGCATTGCCACGTTGTATGGCGATTGGCGATTCTGATTATTTGGCCAAAAAACAGACCAGCCATGGAAAAGTTAAAACAAAATCTACTTCTACGTATGAAACAACAACGCGGTCGGTGTTACGTCAGGTGCAGAAAACTAAGTTGACTTTTTATAGTACCACTAACCAACTGTTTATAGTACCGCGAAGTACTACGATTAGTAGAAATGGTTTTCATTGTTGCCTGGCCGAAGCTAGTAAATAGTTACTTCAGAACTATTAAAATGTTCAAAGTAATTCGAAAATGTGCATGACGGTGCGTTCTGGTGACTCGTTTTATGTAGTAGGCAACTGTGGATTCCGCCGCCAGATGTGTGTTTTCATAATAATAAATAATAATAATTGATGAGAACCTCGTGAAAGCCGAGAAAGATAAACGGATCAAGTATCTTGACTTGGCTCGCGAGGTTGTCGACATGTGGAATGTGGACTCAGCAATCATTCTGCCGATAGTCGTGACAGCCAATGGACTAATAGCCAAGAGCCTCGACTAACACCTGAGGAGGCTCTCTTTGGGCGGCTGGATCAAGGGCTTGATCCAGAAAGCGGTACTTCTGGACACGGCCCGCATTGTTAGGACGCTCCTCTCTCTGGAGCCCTGACCGGTAGCTTGGACCCTATTCCCGATACCGGTGGGCTACTATTTTTTATATTTTTAAATGTTTTTATACTAATATTTAAAAATATAATTTATATGTATTTAGTGAAATAATAATAAAATTTATTAAAAAATTTAAGGACTAACGTTAAATACAGTTAAATACAGCTTAATACACAGTACACACAGTTACATACAGTTTAATAATTTATTACTATTATTCGTAAAATGACATTTGATCCAATCAGCACAATCTGAATAGTTTTGACAGACAATGGTAATCCATTGCTTTATATGTTTAAAAAATTGTCTGCTCAACAACGTAAATAACGCAATGAATGATTTTGAACTTTTTAAATTTAAAGCCATTTGCTACTGTTAGTGTGGTACGTACTTACCCCGCCGTTTACTAAGTCTCTCCAAAGATCCTAATTATAAACTAAGTAAAATGCGTTTAACAGTCGTAGGTGTAGGGTACCTTTCCATGAACGATAAACTTATGAAATGAAACAATGACATAATAACGTCTAAGGCTGGTTTAACTTCAAGAACAATTATAATTATTGCAGTCAAAATCAGAAAAAAAAAAAAAACATTTGTAAATGAAGTTTAAAATCCAAAACGGTCACTTATAACTCAACTTCAACTAAGGGCTGATTTTTCAATCGACAGATTATTTTTATTCGTGGAATAAAATTGACATATAATTAGGTATGACAGTTTTTCTATGGAAGAACTGTAAAAAATTCAAAATTATCTGGCGTTTGAAAAAACAGCCCTTAAAGAAAGAAAAATATTTTATTTGGGACACGCACAGGAAATACAAACAGTAATAAAAACAAAGAAGAATCACTTAAAACTAAGAAAATTAATAAAAACAACAAAAAAAAGGCTTCATCCCAACTTTCACCGGCCTAATACATTTGCGAGGCCAAAAAAGCTCCATGATGCGAAATATATATTTAAAAAAATAAATACCGCAGCCTTAGGGTTTTTTTTTGATGCCACGGACACACATCATATTATAAAGAGACCTAGAAATCGCAAAAGGGTATAAAAATAAAGTAATAAAATAACAACTCGATTAGAATCATTACTCTACCATCTATATGACCACCCAATCTATTCCTGAAAACTATAAAATTATTTAACGTCTGTCAACTTTCCATCTTACTGAACCAACCCGCCATGTTGTTCAGATAGTCTGGGCCCTATCACATCGAGGATCTAAATTGAATCCTGGTGTGGGGTGCATAGTCCGTAAAATACCCCAAGCTCGTAACCTATCAGGAAGAAGTTTATCTCAAGGAATATCTCAGATTAGAACATTCGGGAAAGTAAGGAAGCCATTTTATGGTTTCTTTTGAGGTTTGATATGTTATTTCGCGCTGTGAATTAGATTTATGTTATTTAAGAATTATAAATGTTTTTATTTGTGTGTGTGGAGGGGCCCGTGGCTAAATAATAACAGCCGCACAGTTCGATCGATCAGGTTAAGCTACGCTTGCCGCGGTTGGTCTGTGGACGGGTGACCATCTTTACATACCGTGACCCCTCCGTGCCTCGGAAAGCACGTCAAGCCATTGGTCCCGGCTGTCATTCGTGGATCTTTGACAGTCGTTACGGGTAGTCAGAAGCGCGAAAGTCTGACAACCAGTCTTACCAAGGGGTATCGTATTACCCATGTAACTGGGTTGTGAAGGTCAGATAGGCAGTCGCTCCATGCAAAATACTGGTATTCAGCTGCATCCGGTTAGACTGGAAGTCGACCCCAATATAGTTGGGAAAAGGCTAGGCAGATGATGGTTGTTTTTATTTGTGTAGCTACATTGATTCTTGGTGCAGTGGTGGTCCAGTAGAACCGGTAGCGACTTACGAGTACCTAGTATTGGGTTCGAACCCAGACAGGCACTTTACTTGTTATAAATTATTTAATTACCACTGCTCTCAAAACGGTGAAGGAAAACAGCGTAAGGAAACCGGCATGTCCTAGAACTAGAACCAAAAATTCGAAGACATGTGACTGCATGGTAGATACTATTTTGTAAACTTTATTTGGAATGTAAATATGTTATAGTTGTGAGACATTAAAAAAAACCGGTTAATGAAGGCCTAAAGAAGCAAAAAGTATGTATTTAAAAAATAAATTATTTTTGAAACATCCCATATTCCAACGGCTTCGAAAATACTAATCCTTATACATACCTAGTATAAAACAAAGTTGCCGAAATGTCTGTACACGCTTAACTTCCGAATGACTGCACCTAAATGGATAATTCTTTTTTTTGCTGTGTTCGGTATTGCCAGGACAAGGTTTGTGTTGTGTATGTAGTTATTGTGCATGAACGCAGCCATAGCTGCTATTGGTCATGAATGTGACAACTGTCATGTTGACAGAAGCCCAACGGGGTTCTCACTTGTTTTGAATTATTTATTTATTCAAAATTTCGTAAATAACATCATAACAGCTAAAACGCCAAAGCAATGTTACTACCACAAAGACACACATACACCTAACTTACATTGAGTAGGTAGTAGGTACCCCAAACATACAATTAAAAATACAAACATAAATATAATTTAAAATACAATAAAACAAATATAAATAAAAAATTCAAATAGAATATACAGGGTGATTGGAAGATGGGTGCAAAGCTTTAAGGCGAAGATAGTACAGGCAATTCAGAACCATTTAAGCCATGGTTGTCTTAGACGAAGTCTTACCACTTTTTTTTTACCAATTTCTTAAGATTTTTTTCGAAAATTCCCAAAGTTTTAACTAAACTACTTATTTATAGCCAAATTGAATGATAAACGAATTCATTTTTATTGTATTTAATTAAAGTAATGTGTAAGCAATCTAGCAAAACATGTTTTAGGCCTCTGTGTCGTTAGACATTTTTTTTACAGACATTTAAAGTTCATAAAACATTTTAAAATTCATAAATATTTTTTGTAAACCTTATTTAAAAAAAAATGGAGCGTGCTTTTTTTGTTCAAACCTTTTTGAAAACATGCTTGATAATCGCTTTTTCTATTGAGGTAACATTTACGCGGATATCTTACAAATTATTGAAATTAGGACCTAAAAACCAATTTGAGAGAGAAATTTTAAATTTTAGGCAGTCTAAATAAAACAACATTTGAATTAAATTTATTTATGTTTCATGGTCAAAATGTTGTCCGTGATTCCTAATACAAGCACGGCTCCGTCTTCTCACTCTGTTGTTGTTATTTTCAACATCATCTTCAGCTTCATTGTTTCAAACTCTGAATTCATTCTCTCTGTCAGTTCTTCTCTCGTGTTTATTTCCACATTCGTATACACTAGCTCCTTGGCCCGACTCCACACGAAAAAGTCCAGCAGGGTCAGATCTGGTGAGCGAGCGGGCCAAGGGATGAGTCCATCTCTGCCAATCCAGCTGTCAGGAAAACAATTATTTAAGTGTTTGTGGATTGTTGTCTTTGGCGGCCCATTCATGAAGGTTATGAAAGTTTGTAATGCCCTCCCTAGAAAATTTGAATTTGAAATAAATCTTGTGGACGGATGAAAGCAAATTTTCTAGGGAGGGCATTACAAACTTTCATAACCCACACAACACATGGGGAACACTTAAATAATTGCTTTTCTGACAGCTGGATTGGCAGAGATGGACCCATCCCTTGGCCCGCTCGCTCACCAGATCTGACCCCGCTGGACTTTTTCGTGTGGGGCCGGGCCAAGGAGCTGGTGTATACGAATGTTGAAATAAACACGAGAGAAGAACTGACAGAGAGAATGAATTCAGAGTTTGAAACAATGAAGCTGGAGATATGATGTTGAAAATAACAACAACAGAAGTGAGAAGACGGAGCCGTGCTTGTATTAGGAATCACGGACAACATTTTGACCATGAAACATAAATAAATTTAATTCAAATGTTGTTTTATTTAGACTGCCTAAAATTTAAAATTTCTCCCTTAAATTGGTTTTTAGGTTCTATTTTCAATAATTTGTAAGATATCTGCGTAAATGTTACCTCAAAAGAAAGAGCGATTATCAAGCATGTTTTCAAAAAGATTTGAACAAAAAAAGCACGCTCCGTTATTTTTAAAATAAGGTTTACAAAAAGTATTTATGAATTTGAAAATTTGTTATGAACTTTAAATATCTGTAAAAAAAATGTCTAACGACACAGAGGCCTAAAACATGTTTTGCTAGATTGCTTACACATTACTTTAATTAAATAAAATAAAAATGAATTCGTTTATCATTCAATTTGGCCATAAATAAATAGTTTAGTTAAAACTTTAGGAATTTTTGAAAAAAATCTTAATAAATTGGTAAAAAAAAAGTAGTAAGACTTCGTCTAAGACAACCATGGCTTAAATGGTTCTAAATTGTCTGTACTATCTTCGCCTTTAAGCTTTGCACCCATCTTCCAATCACCCTGTATAATAATATAATATGTG